>CAJNOQ010001179.1:0-34871 GCA_905250885.1 Didymodactylos carnosus
TTAGTTTTCTAAGTTTCAAAACTACTACTAAGGTTTAAAAACTTTATTTATACGTAACTTCAGACGTAGAATCGAATAGACTTAGTTATATTGAAAAATAAATTCTCACCATATTATAAACTTTTTTTTCTCGCTTATCCGTAGAATATCTAACAGCCATTTTTCCGTATTTTGCACACACGACACACATACAGCAACCATTTTGTAAGACCCTGGAGTAAAGAAAGGGAAAAACAGTCTCGCCACATACTATACAATAAATTCTGCTAGAAAGGTGAGGACTATACGCTTTGAGGAAGAAAATGAAAAGGGAAATAGACATCAACATCAAAAAAGGTTCGAGATACGCGCGGCATACTGACACTAGCGTCTAGCATTAAAAAGATTGATTTTGTGGCTAATAAAAAAGATTGATTTTGTAGTGGTTAACCGAACGAATTTGTTCTCATCGTTAGTGTTCGCAAAAAAATGCCTGCAAAAAGTGTTAAAAGTAAAGAAGAAAACTCAAAAGTAATATTCAAGTAAGTAACAGATACTTTAGTGCTTTTGCTAATGTGCAATTTATCTGACTCGAATTTTAGATTATTCGATGTCGATAATACTGGTAAAATATCGCTTAAAAATTTGAAAAATATAGCAAAAGAACTTGGAGTCACTTTATCAGATGAAGAATTAAAGGTAACAAATACGGTGAAATCTAAGAAATTTATTTTTATTGGCTTTTCTATTAGTCTTTATCACATAAAATAATGCTTTGCCAGACCAATATTTTAACTATTTTTAGGAAATGTTTGCTGCAACAGATCTTGATGGAGATGGTAGCATAAACGAACAAGAATTTATGAATTTAATGAAAAAAGTAAAATTATAATTTTGGAATTTTCTCGAACAGATGTATGAAGAATAACCAGCAAACATTTTATCGTTGATTTTTGATTTATACATTTGTACGTATTCATTCTCTCTTCTATTGTCAAATATTGGTACACGGGTGCCAGTGTGATTTTTTTCTGAAAAACAAAAATATCTTGACTAAAAATAAAGAATCTTCCTTGACTTTTAAAGAAAAAGGAAACTGACATGACAAGGTTTTATATGGGTGAAAATTAATTCTAGATTTATCCCACAAAAAAACTTGCGGCACTGGAATAAAAGGTCCGCACTGCCAGTGCGCATCGATGCGCAAAATGACATTTAGTTCTCGGCAATGAATGTTCTATAAAAGTTTCTGCTTATTGACATGCAATTTATTGGTGTGAGTTGTCCAAATACTAATTGACAGGACACCGACAGACAAGAAAATTTATGAATTAAGATTTCTTTTTCAATCATCACTATTTTCAATTGCCAAAAATGACATCTTTTTTCAATGGAAGATACTTTTTGCTGTATAGTTCTTTGGAATCCTTCCTAATAGTGGACATGTTTATGCTTCATTAATACCTTGTTTTCGAAAAATCAACTTTTTTTTCCATTATTTGACCAAACATTTTTTTGTAATGTGAAAGATAGAAAATCGTATTCTGCACAAAATGAGATTAAAATTAAATATCATCCTTTGATCCTTTTTTGTTAAAACAGTATCAAATTCCTATCACGGCGAAAAAAATTATAATTATCCAGAGAGCAAGCCACACGGATTGAAAATCAAATATATCACACTGTGCGCCAGTGTCAAGTCCACACATCTATGTCTTTGTAGCTTTTCGAAAAGCTGATACGTGGTTAATGAAACTGAATTAATTAGGTGGAGTCCAGTGACCAGTATAACAGTTGATGACTAGTAACGACATAAACGATCAATTTTAGAAGCTTGTCAGCTGTGCGGAAGTTGTCGGGTTTTAGAGTTTGACACTTGTCAGCATCTTGCACCAATAACGATAGAGACAAGGTAGGATATTGTTCCTTTTTCTCTTCCTTTTACACATCCATATCCTAATTCGCACGACTGCCCATAGTACTTTTTAAATAAAACGAATTACTTCCGTTGCTGTATTTGTCCTTTGGGTTTTCGATGCAAATATTAAGTCACATTTGCTTATCATGCTTGACTATTATGTGTTTGCTATCAAATTATTTTTTAAAATAATCCTCTACTTAACCTCGGAATCACTAGTATATCGCAATATTAATGATATCTGAAAGTTACTATTAATTCGATGCACATTCAAAATGATTAGTGCTTACTGATGCGTGGAACAACGTTGAAGTCCATGTTATATTTGATTATGTTACGCAGTCTAATGATTTTAATACGCAAGCTGCACTGATCATAATTCAAACAAATCTAATTGCATTACAAACTTCATCATATAGAAAATGTCTGTGAGTTGTGATGTTTTCTTCAAATGTTTCATAAATATTGATAAGTGATTGCGAAATTCTTTCTATCGCTTGAATGAAATGTCAGTTTGTTTTGATACATGAAATTACGCACTAACAGGCTTAGTATTAGCTTACCCCATCAGATATAGTGAGTCATTGTATCAAGTGATTTATTTATCTCCATCGTTTATGTTAAAACATTGCTAGAATATATATATATATATATATATATAATAGAAACTATCCACGTATTTTGTGATTCTAAGCTGAGTCAATTTTTGCTAAAATTTGAGCAAACAATGATTCACTGGCGAGACGATACAACGGTGGGATCCCATCAGATATAATCGTACAATAAACTAACAATTCATGCACTTTTTCCGTTTTTAGAAATATAGAGATAATTTGTTGGTTTAAACTTTATTCATCATTTTCAAAAAAAGATAATTTGTTAAGATATTGAGTCTCAAAGATATTTGTTGAAACGTTCACAGACGATTTGAGAATAGAATTTAGTATTAAATATGGGAACAAAATTTGATAAAATCAATACTGACGAAAGTCAACCACAAAAAGTCCGGTCAAAACAAAAAACTATACGTAATAGTCAAGATGAAATTTTACAAGTTTCTCATACAAATAATTTATATCAATTCATGTGGTCATCAAATTCTGTTCAAGATGTAAATAAAAGTTATAACGGTATGTTAATATATCGAAGAAATTTATAAATTTAGGTTGTTTGAAATCAATTCTTACACTTATCTTTAGATCATTCTACTTCTCATCCTGATTCTGAACATGTTGAAAATAAATCACAATCATGGGATAAAAAACTTGTACCATTTTCTATGACACTAACAGACCATGATGAACTAATGCAAAAAACGTCAAAAAAAGACGCAAAAGTTCAGTTTACTGCGCAACATGATTCAGAAATACATGATAAACTCAAGACAAAGAATCAACATCCATTAATGCAACCTATAAAAAAATCGATCTCCACAGAAAATGTGGTAGCAAACCAAACTTTTCAACATCAGCATCAATTTCCACAACAACCGTCAGCTCTCAAAACTGACATAGCAATACCATCTCAATTATTGATAGAAAAGTCAAATGAACAAAAAAGACGTTTGGTGGTTAAAAAACCATGCGTCATTGATCGACCAAAAGCTGTTTATGTTGATATCGACCATCGTGCTACAATCGAAAGAAACATTTTGGATACAAAACCGATGAAAACATCTCAAACAAACAAAAGTGTTGATGATTCAAAATTACCTTCTAATCATCAGCATAAACATCATACAAAAACAAAATTAGACACAACTGGAAAATCAACTGAACAATTGCAAACAAAAATTGAACATCCAAAACGAAATTATTTATCTAATAGTTTATCATTAATTATAGATGAACCACATCTATCAAAACAACGTAATTTAACTGAATCGCGACCTCAACGAAACGATCCATCTCAGAAAAATCAAACTAGTCATTCTAGACGAGTAACAATAGATAAAACAGATAATAAACAAATATCAAAAACACGAACAGATGTGTCGACCACCTCTGATGGTATGAAGATAAAAAATACGACTAAAAGTGAGGTTAATCATGGAACCAAGAATCAAATACGTAAAATAAGAAAAGAAAAATAGTTTATTCGGTTATTATCATCTTCGTTTTAAAATAATTATGTATTTGATGGTTAAAAAAAAATATCATCAATGTATAAAGCAGATACAACAATTAACATAAAATGAATTGACAAGTGAAGCTGATGTCAATCTAAAGCTGGATCAGACTCCTATATTCCTTGGAGTAACACTCTCTTCTGATCTTAAATGATCGGTTCATGTCAACGAAGTTGTCAAGTCATGTCATAAAATAGTAGACTATATTGACAGAGTGTTTCATGATGGTCCTATGTTTATACAGCTTATGTTTCATAAAACTTGTGTTTTACTTAAAATAGACTATTGTTGTGCTATCTATCATTCTTTTTTTTTCATCTCATTTTGAACCTCTTGAGACCCTGCACTGTTTGGCTACAAGAATTATCAGCAGGAACTTTCATAAGGCAACTAATATTCACGCTCATACTTTAGATAGTCAGTTACGTGTTGAATCTTGTCGTCTCTGCTTTCGATTAATATCGTTCTCTCGTATTTATCGTGGCTTCACTCTTTTAGACTCTGCTCAATATCCTTCACTTCTTACACCAAGATCAGTTGAAACACAATAATCACAGTAAAGCAGTTTACCTCCCCTTCACCTATTTCACTATCATGCAGTCTTTCTTCTCCTGGAAAACCTCACACGACTAAAACAGAATAGGTTTAGAGTAAATAGTGCTGTGCTATATTCTTCTCTCTCTATATTCAAACGTCTGTTAAAAGTACATCTAGATATATAATTTGGTTTTTTCTCTCAGATTTGTTTTATATGTTTCTTTTTTTTTGATTTGGGCCCATGTAGAACAAAAAATATCTAATTAAAGATTTTTTTTTTGTCTAAAAGTTTTGCATTTGCATTTATTTTATTCTTATGCCTAACCTTATACGGTTAAATAAACTGAAGATAATTAAAGATTTGAGACTTGTTCTTAATGATTGATAAAATTCAGTACTCATTTAAAATTACTTTTATTCTGTAAAAGAATGAATATTAATTTGAAATTAAATTAAAAAAATTTTTTGATAGACTTATGCAACGTATTTATCGAATGTATGGATACAATCATAAATTATATAATTTACGTTTATCTTTTTTTATAAAATCACAATAGATTAATATATATATACAAATGCATAACATCATAATTTACTTGCTATAGTCGAGTGTGTACCATTTTTGAATGATATATTATTAGATGTGCGTTGTATTTCCCATTGACGTGTTTCATTGTTCATAACTAATCGATTTAAATATTGATTTTCTTTATCTATTTTTTGTTTATTAAATTCTTCAACAGTACCATCAAACAGAATCAATGTATTATTTACATCGATATTGGATGGATAAAGTGTATCACCTGAAAATTAACAACATCATCATTTCTAATAAAAAAAAACAATAACAACGAAATAACACATACCAGGATAAAGTATAAGAGCACTATCGCTACACTTGACTAACATGCCGATTGATCGCTTTACACCATTTACTACACGTTCAATAATAAATTTATTTAACTCAAATAGATTTTGAAAATTTTCCATTTGAGACAATTCATATAGCTGTGGAGGTAGAAATTTTGTTTTATTACTCACATAATTTTGTAACCATATATTAGGTGGTAACCACTGAAAATCAATTAAAAAATCCATTCATAAATTACTTCTAAAGATAAAAATTAACGATAATAATACAAATTAATACATACCTGTGCAGAAACGGTTTCTGGATCATCAGATGCAATTATACATGTTGGTGTGTCTTCAATAGATGTTATATAAAGAAGATTGTCGAAACGAATATCAGAGAACGAAGGAGTAAGATGTTCTGACCATTCGTGCAGTGCCATTATATCTGGACATAAATTATGTATTTTACACATTTCTAAAAATTTAGCTCCATCTTCACGACATGCCGAACGCCAATAGTCTATTTTATTGATTGTTTGTAAATAAGCAAAACTAAAAAAATCTTAATCTTGAAATTTTTTTAATAATAATTAAAAAATTGCACGAACCTACACATTTTTTCGTGGTGAATTGTTTCTTGTTGAACATACAAGAAATCCTGTTTCTTCAAATGTTTCTCGAATCGAACAAATACGCATGACAAGTCCGGGATACGGATTTGGTATATCATTATACATATCAATATCCGTCCGTTTAAACAAATTAAAATCAACTGTTGATGGTAGAAATTCTTTAATATAATGTGGCCATTCTTCTGATAAATCAGACGGATCTAGTGTTCCACCAGGAAAAACAGAATAATCGGGAGCAAAACGCATATTAGGTGAACGTTGTAATAACAGTATAGAATAATCAAATAAATTATGTCCATTTGTTTTCATTCCATTCAACAATGTTTGTTGTCCGAGAAGAATCAATGATGCAGATTTTTTCCAAGACATCTTTTCTAAATCTAAACAATGATTGTCAAAGTCAACTGATTCAGCACTAATTGACCTTCATTACTCTATTGAAACGTTTTGATATTCAACAAGTCTATTCCAAGAGACACAATGATTATTGGAGATCGTTTTTAATAAAAATTTTTTAGTAACTGATTGCTGGTATTGAAATGAACTCCATAAAACGCCTTCTGATGTGATTAATCTGATTAATTAGGGATAAAGATGTTTTTTTTAGTATAGCATCTTTAGGCGCTCAAAACTACTGTTTAGCCTACCAGTAACGTTCTCGCTTCGTAAAAATTCAGGATGACAGATGGGTAAAGGGATCGAATTCGATCACGAACTTTTTATTTTTTGATTATTTTGCTCCCATTTGAATAAAAAATAAAATATTATTGTCGTCTCAGCAGTATGATGCAAATGTAGTCAAACTTCCTTCTCCAAGTTTATTCGTAGACAGAAGGATCCCGTACAATGTGTGATTTGATCCTACTACCTTATGTTTTGCAAGACAGTACCTTACGGCACCTTTCAGCATTCTAATCGGTTTTTATTTATCTCATGAAATTTTCAAACTTTGATCTATCAATTTGAACAAAAGAGCGTTAGATCGCTCCAATAGGTTTAATTATAAAAGTGTAATGAAAAAGAGATTCAAACAAATATAAATGTAAACAAAAGGTTTTTTGTTTTTTTGAAAAACAATGTAAAATAGACAGGTTTTAACAAACAAAAGCGCCCATAAAAACAACACACAACAAAAATGTTTATAAACACACACACACATGCGTACGCACACTAAAAAAAATTTACTAAAACTAGCTTCATTTCGTTAAATTAAAAAATATACAAAGAATTATGTTCGAGCAGCTCCAAATGGGGCTACTAAAAACGGTTAAATTCTCTAGATTTTTATAGTTCTGCGATTGCTATAAGAACAAAAATGCTTAACAGTTCAAATAATTACCGAAAAACTTTTTCTTCTGCCGAATTTTTAGAAGACTCTATGCGTGCATATTTTCTCTTGAAAGGATGAGAATAAAAATGAGCTAAAATCGCTTGATTTCTATCAATAAAATTTCTCTATTTCTGTCAGAAAACTCTAGAAGAGTTTTACAAAAAAGAAACAAAGAAAACTATACAAAACATACGGCAAGAAAAACTGAGATTGCACTTGTTATTATATGATTGAGATTTTGAGAGAGAGAAAGAGAGAGAGAAAGAGGGAGAGAGATCAAGAACTTTGATATGATTCATTATTTTTATCTACATGTCCATATTTAGCTAAATGTAGAGCTTTTAAACGGTTTCGAGCTTCATCTAATTCACGTTCTTTTGTCAGTATAATTTCTTTCGCTTTTATTTCTTGAGCAATACCAGGTACGAATCTCATAGATACTTCTAAATATTTTTCTTCTTCTTGCATTTCAACAGCTTGTTGAGATGAACGAACAAGAGCATCTGTTGCACGTTTAACAGCATTACCTATGAATAAATATAGAATAGAAATAGATCAACAATCATTTATTTATCAAATACTTACCAGCATTTTGTAATCGAGCCATGGATTGACTCATAAAATCAGCTTTCACTTTACAAGCAACTAGAAGTGCAGCTGTATTTGATGAAACCTGTTTTGCAGCTGATATGAGTTTTTCTTCTGTGCCGTGACCTTGTACTAGGCCATTAGCTGCATCGCACAGACTATGACATGCAACAGCCACGTAACGAGCCTGAAATAAAAAACATATTTTTTTCATATTTTCTTTTTAACATTATCACAAGAAACTTACAGCGGATATTAAACCTTGTGACCATTGTCCATCTTCGTCTTGATTGGTCACTCTCATACCGGAAGCATTTGACAACTAGAACATGAAAGATTTATTGATCTTGTAATATGAACAGATATTGAAGAGTTTTGTTAGTAAAAGCAGATAGTTCTAATAGCGGAAACATGCTTCACTTTGTGTCTTTTCTGCATGGACAATAATCTGCCGACATTGTGTAGTTAAATTCCACTGAAAAATAATCACTAAAACTAATCATATAAAAAATTTTACGAAAGCGAAAGAAAAAAAAAGAAACGATGCTTAGATTAGAGTAAAAGATGTACGAAGAGTAAGCGATCTACAAAACGTCCTTTAAACTCTAGATATGTTTCGAAAACTAGCTCAGAAATATCAGCCAGTGGCATCGCGTACATCTCATGACATTTTTTTTAAAAGCTAGATGAACTCTAGATTTAACTAAAAGTTTTTGCCATGTAGAAAAGAATAAATCATGCAAAAAGGAAATAACAATAATAATAATGACGATGATGACGACAACGAATAAAAAATAATAGCCATTAAAAAGAAAATACTACAACATCTAATTTTTGTGTACGTGTATGTGATACCTGTGAGGATGTAGTAGAACAAACGTTTTTAGGTAAAAATGGGTTCGTGCGTTTCTAGATGACAGAACAGAGAAAGAGAGAAATAAACGTTTATTTGTGATATAGAATAAATTATTAATTTTTTTTTTGAATAGTAATAAAATGAATCATGTGTGTTACTTACTTTTCCTTGTGAAACCAACTCTTTTTGTGCTGCCGTAGCTCCTTTAATCAAGGCACTGGCTGCATTCATTATGGATTTGGCCGCTTCAAGTATTTGTTCATCAAAATTCAAATTTTCATTAATTTCCTAAAAACAAAACAAATCGTTATTAATTTGTCTTAAGATAATTTGAATAGATTATATAAGATAAACTCATGCATTGACGGACGATATCAAGTTCGCATAATGTGAAACAAATATTATAAACTTAGAATGAAGTCAAAAACAGAATTAATCGATATAGTTGATGTTATCAACTTACTGGCTCGTGTGATCATGGTTGCTGTAAATACCTATTTAATTATATTTTAAATCAAATAGTGAGCACTCATAACAACCAAGATCACACGAACCAGTCAATTGTGAACAAACAACATACTCGTTTAATTGTTCAAGCCTCATACAAGTCATAATAATTGTTCCATTTCAGACGAACAATAGTTAATACAAACAAACAACTAAAATCGTGTATAGAAGATAGTTATGTGTATGTGTGAAGGAAAGCCGTGCAGATATGAAAAATACTCGGTCGAATGATGCTCGGACAACCAAATATCAAACATATCATAACGACAAACCATATAATTAACCTCGTTATATATATATATATATATCATGCTAAAATAGAAATTTACATTTGTTTTTTTTCGAAAAAATTAATAATACCTTGGGTTTTCGACGTGGTTTCAAATAAGATAATTTTTTTGCTGCTGCTTCGATACTTTGAGCAGCTAATAATAATTCACTTTCAGCAATATATGTTGGATCATCTGGATCAATCCAATCAGATCCTTGCAACGAAAATATAATCATTATTTAACGAGAAGGATAGTTTAATATTTGTAAAAATCGCTCATTTTTAGTTTTTCTTATTTTTACCTTTAAGCTGTTCCGCACAATGTACGAGATCTTGAGTGGATTGTGTAACTGATCTTAAATATACTAATAATTTTTGTTTTGCTTCATTCGATGGTTTTTGTATTAATATATGAATGGTTTCTAATAATTCTTTATAGTGTTTTGCACAATTTTTTCCACTCTCTAACGTTCGTTGTCTTAAATCTTGTTGTTCAGTTGTATACGCACTACATTTGCAAACAAACAACAGATCAGATATTGATTTTCGACCCATATTTGCTGCAGCAATTATTTCATCTTGACGACATGATTGACCAGCACTCATCGCTTTACTTGTCGCAATTGTAATCTGAAATAAAAAATCATAGTTTAAAGTTTAAGCAACATATTTTATGAAAGAGTAGAAAATTGTACCTGTTTTGTAACACGAATAAGTTCTTCAGGTGGTGATCGTAAACTTGGCGGTTGAGCACTTGAGAAAGCACGAATTTCCTAGAAAAAAACAACAACAACCAAACATAAAATTTGAGAATGACAAACTCATTCTATCACTTTTATTTACCTGAGCAATTGCTTCAATGGCAGCCTCCAATGCATTTGTACCTCTTGATGCTTCATCTTCAACTGTTTTCACTGTTTTTAAGAGCGATGTTACATTCGTGACCATAACCTTGGCTGATTCTTTTAATTTCTGCATTTCAGGATCGTTGATATCTTTGCCACTTGCCGATTTTGTGACGCTTATCAAATTATTTAAAGCTTGTGCAACATCCTTGACACTATTAATTAGGAGTACTTGCGCTTCGCCATCTTCAGCACCTAACGAAGCAGCACCAAGTTTCACAACTTCAGCCAACTAAATACAGTTAAAATAAAGTCAAACGCGATTGAACATAAATCATATAATTTTTTACCTTAGTGATTGTTCGAACGGCAGCTTGTGCAGCCGAAGCTAATTGTTCCTGTGAGCTTGCAGCACCAGCTACTAATGTTTTAGTATCTTCAACTAGTGCTTTTGCTGTTTTAAGAATAGCTTCGCGATGATCAGCAAACGTTTCACCATCACGCTCAGAATTTAATGTACCAGCCGTTGCAAATAAAATTGTGGTATCCTAAACAAAAACTTTTATATCAGTAAGCAAATCAATACTTCAAATTAATTTGTACTTACCAAATCAGCTATGATGCCACTCACAGTACTAGCAGCATTGATACAAGCCTGAGTGCCACGTGCTGAAGCTTGAAGTGCAGCCAAAACATATGAAATCTTAAATAGGAAGAAAATTTGGTTTTACTTTGTCTTCATACTGATACTATTATCTATGGTCACTTTAGTATAACATTGTTGCTCACTTTTTCAATAACTTTTTGACATAAATCTTGTATTTCACGTTTTAATGTTTGATCATGTGGATTCTGTTGCAATTGTCCTATTTTTTGTATTAATTCGATACATGCTTCTCCCAATTCACTAACAACACGTTTAATTCTACTTGCTAATTCTGTAGTAGATGCTGTTCCAATAGCACCGTACGTTGCTCGTATTAATTCATTATATTCTTTTGTCAGTTGACTGGCCAAATATTTAACGTCTTCATGGTTTGATGATTTCGTCAATATATCTTGTGTTGTGCGTGCCATTTGACGAACAATTTCGACCATACGTGTTTGATAATCCTGGAACAAACCATCCGTGATTACGTTTGAATCTATAGTATGGATTAATTTTCGAATATTTTCACATAAACCACTCATAATACCGATTGACGATGAATTTTCTTCAATTGTATGAACTAATTCTTTCAATAATGATATCATTTGTGACGAATTTTCATCGACAACTTTATGCCATTGAACGTTTTTCACATTACCACTTGATTCTTTAGCAGATATTAGCAATTGTAAACCAGTTTCTACAACAGATTTTAATTGTTCTAAGATTGTTGTCTGTTGTCGACTGTTTGTTATACGTGATACATAATCAATTGTATTGCGAACTAGCGGTTCAATATATGTTGTGAATTGTGTCACACATGAACCTAAACGTTCTGATTCGCGTTTTGATGAACGACGAATATCTTCGATATATTCTGACATAAAATGGGAGCTTGATGAAATTTGTTCTTGATGAAACTAAACATAGAGATGTAGATCAATTAAATATAATAATTTATTAGAATAATCTGTAGTATAGATTGATAGATATATCTGCTATCATTATATACAGTTTAGTTTACCTGAAGGGATTTATCTGTTTTGGGTAATGATCCAATATTCATCATAGCTTTATCAACATCGTGAAATAAAATTCGAAGTTCTTCAATCGCTTTTTCACATTCACGTGAGCCAGGCGCCATTTCCCTGGAATAAGTGATAGATTGTTACTTTACTATTCATGAAAGAAGTAGTTCAACGTACTTCACCGATGTCGCTAGACGTTTAATTGATTCTGAAACAGTTTTTGTATGCGTTGCCAATTGTTGCCATTGACTCGGTTCTTTTGAATTCATAATCAACGTTTTTGAACATTCAACTATGTTACACGCACCATCGACAACATTACGAGCTGAGGATACAATAGGCTCCTGTAATTGACGACCCTAAGAATAACCGTACGTGAAGAAATTATATATCATCTTTCATTCATTAAACTTACTGCATTACTAATTGATGCTGGAATACTTGAAAATTCTTTTGACATGGCATACGTATAAAGTTCATCGATAGATTGAAGTAATGGTCGACTTGTTTCAATGCATTCTCGATGATGTTCATGTGTATAAGAACTATCCAAGATCTAGATAGAAAATAAAGCATCATTAGCTCTTAATTCATTGAACAACTATGAAATTAACCTTTATTGTTCGCACAAGATTAGCAGTAGCATTCGCTACATCTTTAGCTGATTGAACAAAGCTTCTACGCGCAAGTGCATTTGTGGTTCGAGATGAAGCATCACGTGCCGCATTACATAATGTTGACGTATTTTTTGCAATGGTTGTTGCACAACTCAAAATCTAAAGTATAAATAAACCGTTTTTTCTTGATCAAATTCAGTAAAATTGATAGCAGAATATACTTCGTTTTTGTCGATAGTTGAATTAGATAAATCATTGCATGCTTGACGTATTGAATTAACAGAACGTTGAAATAATTGTTGATCAACAATGCTAGATTTTTCTTTTGTTGACGATGAGTCCGATACACCAATCAAATAAGCTGCTTGACCAGATGCTTCGCTTAAACCACAAACAGCTGTCGAAGCATCACGAACAGCTCGAGAAAATAGTTGATGATTTGTATTTTTCACGGCACTGGCTATATTCGTCATTGCTGAGCCCAGATGCTAAAATGTTAAAAAAAATTCATTTATGACTTTATAGTTGATTCCTGCTTCCAATGATCTATAAAAAAAAGAGTTTCAAAAATTATAGTTCAAAACTAAAGGATCCTGTCCGTGAGTCTAGACTGGAATGGGAGGGTGACAGAGTTTAATTTAACTACCGAATGGTCTTTGATAACTTAGATATAACAAACCTTTGAATAATCAACGACGTGATCTAATGCTTCGAAATATGTATAATCTGTCACTGGTGTAACAGGATTTTGTAAAACTGTTTTTGATGTTTGCATTTCTCTAATAGCATTATCACATTCTAATCGTCCCATTGATGATTGTGCAGTATTTACATCAACAGTTAAACAAACAGAGATAACATCATTGATACTCTCTGTCACAGCTCTACAAAATAATTGAAGATGTATGAATATAAAACTTAAAATGCAAATAATCATCATTACTTTGCAGCAGTTGTTAATTGATTTTTGGTACTCGTTGAAGTTGTTGTTGTATCAATTGATGCTGATTTCGCTCGTTCGAGTAATGCACTCGATGATGTATGCACTTGTTTTAAGGATGAGATCACTTTAGAACGTTTTTCATCTTCCTAAAAATACATTACAATAATCTTATTAATATTTTATAATTAATCATAGACAGATAAAGTTCTACCTGATGACCGGCTAAATCGATTCCATTATCTATAAATTCACTGAATGCACGACTAAAACGTTGCGTTATTTGCTGTAATGCATTTGTTCCACTACGTGCACCTTAACGAAGAAAAGATATTTTAAATGGAATTAATTCTTATTTCAAATGTTTTAATTGAAAACTTACTGACAACTAATTCTGTTGTAGCATTATTCAAATCAGCAGCTGCACGACTAATATGTGTTTGTACATCATCATATGTTCGAGACGGTTTTCGATTATATGGACCAGCTAATGCGTAGACATATTCAGACATTTGTTTTAAAGCATCATCAATATATCGTTGGCTTGGCATATTTGACAAACATGCATTTAAGGCTGATTGTACTTCTTTTGCAATCTAATATTAAAAATAATCTTGAAAAGTTACAATAAAACTTGTAGAATAATATATCAGTCTTGAGCACTTTCATTAGTAAAGATGAATGATTAAGTCAACAAAGAAGATAGAAATTCATTTCGTACTTCTGCTAATTTTGTTTGTATTTCTGTATCTTGTGGTGAATGAACAGCTTTTTTAGCCTCTTTAACTAATTTTGTTGATTTTTCTAATACTTCGCGAGAAGAATTTATAATTGTTTCTTGCATTCGATAATCGGATGAACTAGCTGCTATACCACGAATTGAGTTTGTTAATGTTTTCAGTGTATTCACCGCATCTCGTGCACATATTCCCGTACAATTTTCATCACCCTAAGAACAAATAAATATTAATACTATCATTAAGTTGACTCTGAAACATGACATTTATTTACTTGTGCGACAGCATTTAAGAGCTGTGAGACAGTTGAACCTTAAAAAAAATCGACATTTAATCATAATACCTCGCATATAAGAAGATAAATTAGAAATCATTATAATGATTAGCAAAAGAGTTTAAAGGCTACGGTGCTGAAATCGGATCATCGGATCTTTGATTTAACAGTCATCACTCGCTCCAGTACTTACCAACTTGTTTACACATCGAACATAATTGAGCAGACGATGTATCAATCTAAATAACAATAAATTAATAGAATATAAAATCCATCTTCTCACAAATTATACTCACTGTTTCTTCAGGTTTTGGACGTAATTTTCCATCTTTTGCTTGTTTTTTTATATCAATTAGTTCTTTATCCAGTAAATCAATCGATTCAATTATAGTTTCAACATCTAATGCAGCACCACACAATTCTTGTGCCTGAAATTAAATTATTTTCATACAAACATAATTTTAATACAAAAATCTTTTTATCTTACTCGAGTTAGACACGAACGAAGATCCATGATTGATTGAGTCAACTGTTTCGAACTGTTATTTAAATGTAATGCTTGTGATTGATCTTGAATTGTTGGTACAGCTGCTTTTGCCAAAGTGGTGAGACGCGTCGCCGGTCCAATAAAATCATCACATGCATTTAATAAATTAATTTGTGAACTAAATGAATCCGGTTTTACAATTACTCCACGAATTCCTAGAAAAAATAAAATAAAATGATTGAGGATGACAGATTGAAAGATTATTTACCTTGAACAAGTTTTGGAATTAAATCTGCAACTTGTTTACATTGTTCAACTAATTGTTGATGAGACTGTGCATTTTTATTTGATTGTGCCGAGCCTTGTGTGGCTGCTATACATTGTGTTGCTGATGATGCACAGTTTTTTGCACATTGTTCAACACGTTTAAGAACTTTACGCTTTACATTATTACTAGAAGCCACGTTTGTTGCCGATCTTTAAAAAAAATGAATATTTGCTGTTTAAATGTCAAGAATCAAAAAATTTGAGTTTACCTCAATTCTTCTGCTGCCTTTTTCAAGCAATATTGTAATTGTGTATCGTTTGGTTTCGTTGCACAACCTTTAGCCGCTTCAACCATTTTAGCTGTTGCATCTGCTAACATTTTAGCGGCTGATAATAATTTTTTTTGTTGATTTGTATCATCAACAGTCGATTCGGCTTGTTGTCTCAATGATGAAACTAATTGTGCTGTTGCTTGTGCTAATATTTTAGCTTGTTTAACCATTTCAGATGCATCACCCACAGATGAAAACAGACGATCGGATGCTGTTAAAATTTTATCTATAGATTCATCATGTTGCTGCGTTGAAGTAACGTTTGAAGTAGTAGATGTATTTATCATTGTTGTAGTCGTAGTAGATGTAAAATGACCAACTTCTGTAGATAAAGCAGCACATTCTGTAGCTTGTTTAATATGCAATAGTAATTCATTCAACGTCTTTGTTACAGATTTTGCTGCATCATCTAATTCAGATAGCATTTGTTCACTTGTTGTTGCCTGATGACATGAGTTTAACACAGCTTCAATCGAACGTGTGACGTAACGTGTAGACTCGATCAACTGTTCTTGACATAACGGACTTGATATAGTAGCAGCAACAACCTAATTAAAAGAAAATAAATTTTACTTTTTGATAAAATTACAGACGGTGAAATTTTCAAATTTGAATAATATAACATACTTTAGTACAAGCTACCAACTGAGATGTAGCTAATGCGCATTGTGTTGCTGTTGATATAATGTCATTAACATATTGTTGATCACTAACATTACTCGCTATATCTTTTGCTTTATAAACGTACAGTGCCGTAGCATTGGCGACAGATTTTGCTAATGATAACAATCTCTCTTGATAAACACTGTCGAGTATATCGTCATTTGTTCCATTTGAACCAATTTTCTTAATTAAATCTTGACTGACTTCACCTAATCGACTTGCTGTTACAAGGAGAGACTGTCTAGCCATTGAATCTGTAGTATCCGATTCAATACACGATAGTAAATCACTGAATGTTGAACATAAACGTCGAGTAGCATTCATCAATGGATTTGTTTGATCATCAGCCTCAGTCATTGAAGAATAAGTTTCCATTTCTTTACAAAATTCATATAAATTATTCGTTATAGTCGATATAGCAGCGCCAAGTGAATGTTCATCAGACCGATGTTGATCAGATGTTAATGTAACTATTTGAGCTGTCGAAGCGTTTATAGCACATAATTCACTGCCCAATAACTGACGGCTAACATCTAATCGATTTTCACGGCTCCATTGTTGTTCATCCTATCGAAATTTAAAATGTATTTATAGGTTGAATCATATATATGAAAGGGAGAAAATGATGGCTGCTTACCTGTTGTGGTTGTAAATATTCTAGACGAAGTTCTCTAGCTAATTGTGATTGTGCTGTAGAAACAGCATTTCTTGCATTTTCAATTGTTGTATATAAAGCGGCACGTCTTTGCGGTGGTACATGATGCATTGGTTGTATTGGTTGCATTGGTTCTATATAGCGCTTTAAGAAATAAAATAAAAAGTAAAAATGGTAATTAAAAGATGTTTTATAGAAGGAAAAGTTGTACCAGATTTACTAACGATTAAAACACAAAAATTATAATCGATAGCGAAATCTAGTTCAATTGTTTAATGTTGCACAGGCTAATATGATTGAGAAAAATCATTTTCTCAAAACAATAAAACTAAATTGAATAGCTCAATGCAAAAGAAGTTTGTATTTAACTGAATCTATCAATAAAAAAAATGTACTTGATGTTCAATCTTTCTCTTACGTTAGCTTGCATGAAATATTCTGCTTCTCGTTCGTGATCACGAAGATTTCGTTGATGCATATCATAGTAGGCCGGCACATCCATCATAGGCTCATGACCATAATCAATTAACTGTTGATGATGAATACGTCCATCATCAATTAATTGTTGATGATGAATACGTCCATCATCAATTAACTGTTGATGATGTATACGACCATCATCTAAAAATTTAAACATTCGTTGTTATTTTTGCTCTATTATCTCAGAACATTCTTTAGTACCAGTGAATGTTCCTCTCATCAGAGGTGGTGAATAAACATTTTCTGTATGAATATAACCAAATGGTGGACGATTTGGTTGAACAATTGTGGCTCTAAAACAAGTAGTTTATGTTTATTCTCATTTTTTTTTCCTAAGAAAATATCAAAATAATTTACTTTGCTGGTAAGACAATATCTTCGACCATTGTTGATTCTTCTCCACCTCCATTATCTTGAACAATATATTCTCGATCTTTTTTCTAAAATACAAGATAAAAATATACAATACAAGATAACCATTAGATTGATAAAAGAAAAATAAACCTTTCTAAGAATAATATCAATATAGCCAGAAATTAATTGTGAAATTTGTTCACCATCATTCGTTTGAACAGAATAATAAGCACTTGCATAATCACCAAAATCCTAGAAGAAACGAGAAAAATAATTGACTTCAAATATTTATCTGTTTAGTATACATACCAATGTAAATGTATTGGGAGATGCCGTCCAACGTTTAACATGTGTCAGTGGCCATACTTGATTAAACTAAAAACAAATAAAAAAATGAAATGAATACATGCTAAGAATATTATCTATTTCTTTCTACTTAACCTACTTCTTTCGTTCTTTCATCGACACGAACAATTGAATCTTTTGTTACACCAAGAAGACGTGGTACCAGTTTATTTTTACCTGGCATTTTTTCCTAAAAATATACCACGATGATATAAGTATAACAATTATTTTTCTGTAGAAAAATGATTTATACCTTGACAAGAAAAAATGTAACGCCATAGGTTTTGAGCGATCGACACAATTGTGTATATTTTAATTTAGCATCTGCCTCTGATAAACCAGTATGTTTCTTATGTTCCTAAAATTAAAACAAAAATAAAAATGTGTGAATTATTTTAAAAAAAAAATGTTAAAATAGTTGAAGAAATAACTGTACCAGAAATATTCGTTTTTCAACGCCTTTTATTTTTGTATATTCTTTTGGTAAAAGATCTTTGATACTAAAATTAAAAAAATTTAATCAATTCGTAATAAAAAAGAATCAATCGATTTTGAAAAAACAATCATGCATCGGCAATGATAAAATAAAATTATAAGTGATTCAATAATGCACAATCATGTTCATCCAAAAAAGCATGGAGATTCTCAAAAAAGAGAAAAAAACATCAACTGGGAAGAAGCACACACGCGAATCATCTCTTATTCATACCAATTATTTTTATAATAATGTTCGCTTGATGAACAATTACAACATACATTTTCTAACTCTCTAGAATACGTCGTCTTTTTTGTTATTGTTAAATGATTTGATTACTGTATAGGGGTGGAACGGTTCCAGTTCACGTTCAAAAAATTAAAATTGACATAAAATCGATGAATCTACTTACATTGACTTTGTATAGTGTGTCAGAGGTAGATGATGTGTTTAGTTGATTAAACTAAGTCAATATAACTAGCTACATCGGTGTTATTTTATTTTGAATTCTTGAAAAGAACTGGTAACCAGTTCCCGTTCAACAAGAACTGAACTGGTGACCAATTCTTAAGGACTATAGAAACTGGAACTGTTTCATCCCTATTACTGTGTATTTTTCATTTTTCTTCAAAAAGTCCAACTTACTCTAATATGCCCGGTTTATGTTTGGATTCATTATAATCACCAAATTGTATTTGACATTGTAAACCGGCAAATTGAATTGCTTCTTCAAATGTTACTGGATGAGCACCATCAAGAATACCATTACGACACTAATAACAAAATAATAAAAAAAAAAGAACAGATGATTTTTTAATATTGAATATATTTTTCTTTTACAATTCAATATTCTACATACTTGAACATAGAGTAAATTTAATTGAATAGGATCACGTTGATCGATATTTTTATCTGAGAAAAAAAATTTTCGTTTTAAAACAACAGTTGAATTTTCATCAATGCCTTGTTGACGAAGTGTTTTCGATTGATCAAGCCATAGAGCTAGATGGAAAAAATAAATAAATAAACAAACATCGATTTTAACACTAAAATAGAATTTATCGTCTTACTATCGTCAATTGTATGTAATTTTTTCTTTAGTTCTTCCATTTTTTTATCTGTTCTGTGCAATGAACGATCCTACACACAAATGTAAACAGAATTAAAAAATTTTAATCTATTTAAAGTGAGAATAATCTTACTTTCAACAGTGTTGATGTTTTTAGAGTGTCTGTTGAATCTGTTCCAGAATCATAAATTAATGAATATTCATCATAATTAGCGATACCTAAATAAAAAACACCCTCCATAATTATAGACTGTAACTATTAATCTAAATAAAATAATTAATTTACCAAATTTGGTACAAATATAGACAATGAGTTGAGCAATGATTTGACTATCATCAACCATAATTGTTTTAACTGTCCCATCAAGTAAACGAATTTTAAGTGGACGATATTTGTTTCGATATTCAACAGTATCCTATAGTGTGAGATAGAATTAAACAATGCTAACAACAATGCTATAATGAAAAATTAAGATACGTACACCATTTTTTAATGAATAATAATTCAATGTACGACCATTATCTAACCAAATACTCTTTATGGGATTTAAATTATCATAAATAAATAGACCACATTCAGATGCTAAAAGTACAATATAGACGTATATAATAATGACGAAATATAAATATTTTATTTACTAAAACTTACGATCTCCTCGATATAACGTTGGTTCATTCATTATTTTATCTTGAATAATTCGACATACATCATATACAAGCATATTTGTTTCAAATTGCATTTGTTTAGTGATATTATCACGTGATATATGAATTTTTAAATTTATTACATCATTATGTACACCATTTGTGTAGTTATCACTACTATTATTCCCATTCATTACCATCATGCCACTTCGTTGTTGATTTCCAATTATATTTGTTGATGATATTCGAACACGATCTGGTGATGTATATTCAACACTAATTGGTTGTTGATGATGTGTAGACGATAATGCTGCTGTTTTAGCTGATTTTTCACTTTCGTTTTGCCTCTCACAAACATAACTCTAAAATATAACAGAATAAAAAAGAATAGATAAAAACTACACTTCTTCTTTCTTTTAAAAATAAAATTGATGATGATGGTGGTGGTGGTGATGGTGGTGGTGGTGAATGAAATGATTGAATGTCTCAAATACAGAGTTTGCCTTCTTCAAGTTTCAAGGTTATTTTATTTCCATTCTCGTTTTTTCTCTCTCTCTCTCTCTCTTTCTCTCTCGCTTTAACTGGCAACAAATCAATTGTCAGTTCAATAAAAAAAAAATAGAAAAAGTTTCCAAATTAATTTTCGTTACTGATGTTTAAAACTGTACAGTATTAAGTACTACAATTTTTTTGTACATTGAAAATAACGAATCGATTATGAAAAAATCTTTAAATAAACGAAAACTCTAAAGTTTGATAGCTAAAGAGGATTTATTTAACGATCATATCCTCAATAGAACATTGTCACATTTTGAATTTCATTTCACCCATTTTAGATGCTTATTTCTCGAGTGTCTTATTAATCGATTCGTAGTTACATTTACATAAATAAACATACATATTCATAAAAATATTATTAACTGATTATCTAGTTTTATGTACATAAATATCATTTTTAAATCAATATCTTTACGATAAGTTGAACAATTGAGTACGTTGCTACATCTTACACACTTTTTTTTATTCTCTTCAATGTACTGGATAAAAGTGTTTTCTCTCTTCTTTTTTTTTTTTTCTCATTTCATTTTAAATGAAAGACTGACTAATAGTCAGCCTTTAGGCATGTACACGTAAATGAACGTTACTGTTCATTCATATCTATACATTGTATGTAGTACTGTGTATTTTTTTTCTCTATTCGTGTAACATAGTAGAATTTTACTAACGTAAAAAAAAGCGACAAAGAAACAGAAGACTTATATATATCTACCTTTGTAAAAAAAAAAGAAAAAAGTGCAGAGTATTAATTTGTATTGGAGTTCATATTGATATATGCGTAAAGAGAGAAAAAAGATTTATTCACACCATCATCGAGTGATCGCCATCGTTTCTCATGCGCACTAATTCTCCGGATGTCCTTTTCTTTTTTTTTTCAATAATATCTCAATTCGACGAGCATTCAACTAGAGCTAACAAGCTGACTCTCTAATGATAATATTAAAAACAAAACAAAAAATTCAATATTTTCGTTATATTATAGACTTTTTAACCGTATAAATATCAACCTTTCATAATTGAGTTTTTTAACATTATTGTCTCATATATCTTTAATATATGAAACAAAGAAAATCTTTCTTTTTTTTCTATCACAATTCCCTTGATTCCATATTTTTTTTTAACGTAATATACTTAAAAATAGTACCACCGACAATATATTGCATCGATCATTCTTCTATAGACGATGAAAACACTTGTTTTCTTCGTTCATCTATTCATTCGTTCAAAAAAATTCCTACATTGTTGAGCACTCAATTTATTCATTAACAATTATGTTCAATTTTCTATTCAATAATGTCAATTTTGATTTTTGTGTCAGTGACACAAAACTCTTTTACTCTCTCTCTCTCTCTCTTAACATATTATTATTATTATTATTATTATGATTTTTATTAAACTTAAAGTAGAGTAGACAAGAAGTTAAGAATTTCTATTCTTTGTTTCAATTCACCAGTCGATATGAAAAAAAAATAAAATAAACAAAATAAATGATTAATAACTTGAATATCATTTCTCTAAATTGTAAATGACACACACACACACACACACTTCTTCATCATAATTCAAGAGAGAAAGATGTTTCAACTATTTTTCAAATAAAGAAAGTATTTTCAATCGTCATGTTTCTTTTGTTTTCATTTTAAAACAAGAGCTTAAACAAAAAAAAAAAAGAAGTAGAAAAAAAGAACAAATACTAATAACATTTAACTGACTCTATAATTTCTTATTATACAAATAGAACAAAAAATACACAAAATAAAGTAAATCAATACTTTTCACGTCAATTGAGTTCGATAATTATTTATCCTAATTAATATTTGTTTATCATTCAATTGTGTCAAATAATTATGTTTAATATCATTTAATTGTATTGTACATTTATTTGGCAAAAATAGATAGGCTATTAATGCTTTTTTCATTTTTAATTCATTATTTTCTTTATTTTGAAAACAATTAAAATGATATTTAATCCATATTGTTTGTCTTATCATCCAATTTTGTTTTAAACATTCAATAAGAGAATTATTAAATTTAATATCATTTAAAATAAATAAATTATTAAATAATGTCCAAGCATTTAAATCATATTTATTTTTATAATAATCTAAATAATCAAATAGATAATCAAATAATTCAATTAATAAATGATTATTAAATAAATATTGACAATAATTTAGAACATAAGGTGTTGAACTTGGATCTAAATCAACTAATTGTTTTAATATTTTATATTTATCATTTTCTTTTTGACTATTATTATAATACCAATATAAATATTTTTGTGCATTAATATATGTTGAATGTTTTATTGAATAATTATTTAAAATTGTTTCAATTATTTCTCTAGTTGTATTTGTTGAATATAAAAATGAAATATATTTTAATAAATGTGTATCATATGTATCAAAATATTTATCATAAACATCTTCAATAACATTAAAATCTGTTGTTAATTTAAATGTCCATAATTCAATATCTCTTATATTATTATTATTAACATTATTATCTAAATTATTTTCATTAAATTTAAATAAAAATGGATTTATATTTAATAATAAATTATTTTCATTAATCCATTGTCTATAATTAATTAAAAATTGAATTTTTAATAATAAAAATTGTTCAAATGATTCATTATAATATTTTGTTATTGTACGTCCACTATTATAGACTTTTCTATTTTGATATCTTAATATTAAATCTTGAATTAAATCAATTTTATTTAAATCAAATAAATGTAAACATAAATAGGAATAAAATGCATAGGTATGATCAATTAAAGGTGAATGAAATAATGTATCAAATATTTGTGGTAAAAATGATTCATCTATTTTATTTTCATATTCATTTTCTAAAATACATTTAAATAATAATTGCCAATATAAACGAGTATATGGACGATTAAAACATGATTGAAGTAAATATTTTAAATATAAAATTGTATTTGACCAATGATAATTTAATACATGATGTCTTAAAGTAAGTAATAGAGAACGAATTTGATCATCAAATGCTGTTGTTACCAATTGTTCTAAACGTGTTAAACGATTACCATTTGAATAATGACGATAAGGAGATATTAAACCAGTATAAATATTAGATTGATAATGACCTTTACTAGTTCGATTTATTGTACAACTATGTACGGTTAATTCAGTGGATTCTGAATATATTTCATCATCATCATCGTCATTACTCTCAGATTCAATTGAAGTATGATGACGCTTCATTTTAACAAGAAAAATATCTATAATAACTAACAAAACAACAACAAAAAAAAAAAAAAAAACTCTTTCTTTTATTTACTTAATAAATTCGAATCTGACTAGAAATTATTAAAACGATGCAAATCAATGATAAAATATATTTTCGCTTTCTGAACATTCTTTAACAGATAGATGCTCGACTGTTCATTCTATTGTAGTTGTTTTAGTCGTTTTTTGAAAAAATGATCAAAATTCTCCTTCAAATGTTAGAAATTGAGGAAGAATGTATAGTTTGTGGGTCGGTCATAGAGCATTAAGTTTACGATCTGTTATTTCTCAATAGAAAACACATTAGATCTATCAGGCTAATGAAATGAGATTCTGTAAGTTTTTGCTCTCTCACTCTCTCTTCTTTTTTTGTTTCCCTAGTATTAGCCTTGTATTTATGTAGGAAGAGACAGAGAACATATCTTCTCCCTCTCTCTCTCTCTCTCTCTCTCATCCAAACTATAAATAAGAGCTTGTCATAAAACAAAAAAAGAAAAAAACTATGTATATATACATTTCAGCACATACAAAATAATAATTAACCATAGTTTTACATATCAAAGTTGAGCATGTCTTGAATAGTTTTCTGTAGTATAATAAATATTAAATTACTTTTATTCTGTCAAAAATACAACAAAGAAAAACTAGATTTAACCTACTAACTAAGTTTAAAGAATTCTTGAAACAAGAATTTACTAGTTAACACCTCATTTATACTAATGTGATGAAATAATTTCTGACAGATTCAGTTATTGAATAAAAACCAAAGAGTAGAAAATTTTGTTTTTAATGAATATCATTGATAGAAACAATTTTAAGAGTAACTAAAATCGTTTAAAAACATTTTTATTTCAATTTGTCTTGTAGAACATATTATTTATACTTTATACTCTCTCTCTATTCAATTTAAAATTATTTTAATTATGATTGAAAAAAGAGGAGAAGAAGAGAAGAAAGAAGAAATGATGAAAAGATAATATTTATACAAGAATATTATCGATTAAGGATTTTTCTTGTACTATTTGATAGATGTCTATCGTCTCATAAGACAGATAGTCGATTGAACACATTAACACCAAAATAGGAAAAAAAATTTTTTTTTTTACTTTACCATCACTACTACATCTAAATCAGAAACATACATCTTTTTTTCTTCACTCAACCAGAAAAATATCGCAATACAATACAATAAATATATATTGTATATATCCACGAAACTCAAAACGTAAAATCATACTTTCTAATAAAGCAGAAAATCATGTTTTTCCAGAATATAAAGTCAAATACATGCACTGTTTTTATAAGTTAACAAACAATTGTCATTTATTTAGTGATATTTGATGAACAAGGGTTTAGATAGACGGTATTATCCATGTCTTAACGATTCATCATAATTAGTATTATTTACAATAACAGCCAGAGTTTTCTCAAATATACTGAAGACTTTTCTTCTATAGGAAGCTCGTTATCTCTAATAGGACACTGTGCTACTTTGACTGATTAATATTTGTAATCTTACCTCTTTAATAATCTCTTTATATCGAACCATAGCAAGAAGAAAATATGATTCTATACGTATGATGGAAGAGAAATTGTTGAACAACAAAATGAAGAGGAAAAAAAGAAGCAATTTTTAGCTCGTTCTTTCTCTTCTTTTTCTGTTGGAAAACGATGTGAAATAGAACATACATACACACCGAGTACAACTAGTAGATTTTTTTGTCAACAATAATCAACGGATCTTACATACATTGCGTAAGAGCTGTTTTTACAGAAATATGTTGAGAAATGAAAAAAAAATGTATATAAGAAACAAGGCCGACGAATTGAGCAGATGCTGAATGTATTCCTTACTTATATTATTCCTACTACTTTGATGATAATGATACCATAAGAAGAAGCGGAAAACAGAACAAACTCTTTCTTTCTCCATATTTAACTTTGTATGAAAGAAGAAGAGGAACGAAACAAGTTTGGATAAAGAAATAAAGATGATGACAAGCACACAAAAATAACGAGTGCCATAGAAAGAGATGACGATAGTGATTTGGATCCTACAATTAAACGTGTACTATGAGACTAACGATACAAAATCAGCAAGTTATGAGGTTAACAACAAAAATGAAAAATATTTCAATAAGTCTCATGAACATACATAGAACAAGGTTTAAATAAACAAAACTTCTTCCTTTATCCAGCCGTTTACGTTTACTTATAGAATAAGAAAAGAAAAATGCTCAGTACAGAGCCCGAAGAGCTCTTAAAATACTTTTTCTATTCAATATATGTTGGCTAAATATATTTCGTTATATTTACTGTGAGATAAAAACCTGTAAGCACAAGGCCAAAAAAAAAATTCTGATCTCTGATCAAAATATACAGTGTACTACTTCATGGTAACTTCTCATAATCTGGATCTGCCTTGGATTAACTAGTCTTGGTATCATCATTGATCGATCTTTTTCAGACTTTGTGGTATCGCTCAAGAAGACGAGGATGCACTTACCTCCGAAGCTATATCGGATGTCATGGGGCGAATCTGAAGATTTAAAATGAGATATTACTCTGCGTTTTCCTGTAGAACTTTGTTTGCCTCGTTCTGTTCAATATTGGCTGCCAGATTTTATCTCACAGCTATTAACAATATAAACTATCTGTTATAAATAGTATCCTAGGCGTGCAACACGTATAAAGACTAACTGAACGGTATTTACTATAAAAGAAACACTCTTAACAATAATTTATAATTTTTAAGTCATCAAATTTTTTAATTATTCTAAAAAACATACGTTTATCATAGCACTAATACGTCTAAAAATGATTTGTTACTGATTATTTTTAACTCTTTTGAATAATTATCAATTAATTCTTAGATTAATTCAACATTTTTCTTCAATAATTCGCATACGTTACAATATTAATTAGTTAACAAAATTCGTCCTATTCCGTATCTGCATATCTTTTTCGATCTGATAAATAAACAGAGAATATGGTAGATTGAAATAATTGTCCACTGTAGGGATTTGTGACTTTTCTTTATATATTAGATCCAAATAGTCCGACTAGCA
Source organism: Didymodactylos carnosus (assembly GCA_905250885.1). Classification (NCBI taxonomy): domain Eukaryota; kingdom Metazoa; phylum Rotifera; class Eurotatoria; order Philodinida; family Philodinidae; genus Didymodactylos; species Didymodactylos carnosus. The sequence continues at coordinate 27,344 of CAJNOQ010001179.1, forward strand.
TCACAAATAATATTTATGTCTCTTTGGTTTTTGTCAAATCGAATCTAAGATTTCGTTGCCAAACGTTAAATTGTTCCTTTTGATAATTCTATTAGTGTTGCCGCAATAAGTCTATTTATCAATTTTTTGATGTTACGTTCACTAATTGATTAGTTAAACGGGACATTGTTCGTCAAAATTTTGCTAAATTCTTCATGTCTTTGGTATTATAGACGATAAGTGTTCAATAATATCGGTTTCTTATACAATTGTGTTGATGATTCATTATAGAAAATGTGTAGTAACTCTACCACATGTTCGTTTCGTCTTGTTCTTTCGATTTTCATTCACCCACATTTCTGGCCTATGTCATGTACGACATTTCAATCCTTATGACCTTTCCGATTTGATCGTAAAACACTATATTTGACCGACTATACACAACTGAATGCTTTACATTGTATTAATCCTTTGAAATTATAGAGTGATAACTCAAATCAAGGACTAAGCCAAAACGATCGACCATCTGATGTGATGACATTTGCTATACACTAAATAGTAGCTATTTTTATTTTGATGACAAATCAGGTTATTCTTTGGTATAATAATGTAATTTTGTTGTAGCCATAAAATTTCTACGAGACATTTAATAAATAAAGCTATTTTCATATCATTTTTGTGATAATTCACTATTTCATAATAAGATTGTGAGCTTCTTGTATTCTCAAGGTTCACTTCTGTAAGTTCTATTAATCAGAAAAATGTATGAAATTGTATTTGAAATGATGCCTTATTATTTGTAATTGTGAAACTTTGCAAGTTTAGTTGCATCAGAAAATGTAATATAAAGAAAACATTTTTTGACTAGAGTAAAAATATTCTTTACAAACAAGTTAAAAACATATTTAGATAAAAGGTAACGTGTATTTCGAAGGATACGATATCTGACTCTTATCTGATCTCTTTTCTCTTATGGAAAACACGGTGTAATTTTTCAATCTAAACGGAGATCAACTGTTGAAGTACGCAAAGCTAAAATTTCTAATCTCAAAAACATCGTCATTACAACTCTTAACTCCGTCTAACGGTGAGTTTCGGATATAAATATTACTTTGAAATCCATTCAAAACTTACAAGATTTTTTAGTTTTAATAACTTTCATATCTCACACAGACACAAAAATTATTCGAAATAAAAATAATCTATAGTCCAATAGCCTTATCTGGAAACGTAAAAGATTACTCGACAAGTTTCCAACCGCCAATGTCAAATCATCTGATTTTTACCAAGAGAGTGAGATAAGACTTCTGCAAGGTAGAAGATTTAGCTAGAATCTCGTGAAAAAATGAAAAATTTGATCTGAAATGGCAAGGAGTAAGGATCTTTCCAGGCACACTACAAGAGTAATGAACGGTGTAGTAATTGTCTCCGCGAAACATAGGAACATGGCCGCAAGGGTATTCTATGGATAATCTAATCAAAAAACGAAAAAGAATAGACCGGAAATTTTAATGTAGTTTCGTTGTAGAAACCGATAGAATTGGTTAAATAGCGAAGAAAGTGCATTCAAATAGGCGACCGACCATTAGGTGCCTACTGAGATCAAAGATTCTGGTTGAAGCGGAAGGCGATTTTCGTCTTAATTCAAAAAGTTATCCAAAAAATAAGTTACTCTAAGATGAGAACTCAGATACGTGTTAATTTTTAGTAATTAAGTACTGTGAATAGAATGCTGAGTAAATTGATTTTTCTGAGCACCGTTTTAGAGTAAGGCAGTAAGAGAAGAAGAATAACTGCTGGTCCAGATTAAATTGCCGGTTTTTAATAGGCTTTTTTCTCAAATTATATTCGACCAGAAAGTTTGGTTCTGATGCTAAAAGATAGAGAATTTTGTATAGATTTTATTGATATGTCTTTTTTTGAATAAGCAGGTACCTTTCGTTTGTAGTATTAAAGTATTGAGTGCTACAAAAACATCATTTGCTCAGCACTTGCCTGGAATAAAATGTCATTTTTATTTGCTAAATAATTTTCTATACGCTATTCAAACATACTATGAAACAGTACAGAAACGTATTTGTTTTGGACTGAGTTTTACTATGTTGAAAACCGCCTACCAAATATACCTAATTATCTATTCTTGGCGCACTTTCATGCCAACGAAAGCGTTTCAACTTTGTCATTTGGTTAGGAAAGAGGTCAGCCCTTATAAAGAAGAGCATTCTGTAGAGCTTTAAATTTTGCATCTGTTTTAGACGAAAAGGATAATTTTTGTAAGACCAGGTTGTGAGAAAATTGCTAAAGAAAAGTAGGGTGTCGTGGCCTGTGAACGTCTTTTTGATGTTCTGTAGTTTTCGAAGGAGAAGTAACTAACCTTATCCAAGCCAACACACTACGAGATACATCGAAAAATTCTACATCTCTTACTATACTACAAAGGAATTTTTGAACTCAATCTAGCTGGGCAAAATTAATTTTTACATGTTTCCGATTTTGTAGTTGAACAAGTGATATTTTTGTGGCATCCAATACTTTTAATAGAGAACTAGCAAATAATGGATATCACTTTTCGCGTATGCATATCTTTCTTTTCTATTGACACGCTGAGAGGGAAAATTACGCCGCACATGGGATATCTTACGTGGAAAGAGATATCTCCTTATTTGCTAGTGCTCTAATGCTACAAAAGAACTGCACATACTTATTTAAAAAAAACATATCAGCAAAATCTACACAAAATTCTCTATCTTTTATCATCAGAACCAAACTTTCTGGTCGAGTGTAACTTGAGAAAAAAGCCCATCAAAAACCGCCAATTTAATCTCGACCACCTGTCACTTATGCCAATAAGTAGTCTATAACGTAAATGGGTTTATTACACTAGATAGCAGTAAGTTAGTGGATCGCAGTAAGATAATACGCGTAGTTACTAGAAGTTACCTGCCAATAACAGCTGTCACTATCATTAAAAAAAAGAGAAAACATGGACGTTCGCAAACTCTTGCATTGGTTAGAGCAGCCATATTGAGCCTTTTCTCTTGGCAGCTAGTTTTTAACCAATGCTGAATCTACCTGCATCGGCAAGTGTTATCTGCAGGTGGCCTCTAACGGCGGATAATACCTAATTAAATTCAATCAAACTTTTTGTAGGCGGATGCGAGGAACAATAAAACTAGAGGTCACTTTTAGTCAGTCAGTAGAAAGGAGTTATTATTAGTTACGAAATGAAGACTTTGCTTGAAAAATTTAGGCGTATTTTTTTTCGTACTACATTTGATTTTACGTCTAGAAATGTAAAACTATTTCCACATGCTTTTGACAGATAATAATTAGTAAGAATTTTAGCAAATCAGAAGAACATGTCCAGTACAATCAGCGGCTTTCATCACATGAATAAAAAAACGAAAAAAAATAACTCCCCAAAATATTCGTGATCAAATCCTTTTTTCTTGGGCTCTGTTTTATAGCTATAGCTGTCGTCTTTTTTAAGTTAGCATTTTTTAGGCTTAAAGACAACAATTTCCAGATCTTCAAACTCCGCACAAAAACACTCAGTTCGGATTTTTTTTAGTTTCGTGTAATCATACAATAGAGGAAAAAATGTTGATAAACAGAAAGTAAAAAAATGGGACTGTATAAAAAATTTAAGAATTTGATCCAATTTTACTGATTATTTTCTAGATATTTTTTGTTTTTATTCTTGTTAAACTTTCGTATTTATTATTGTTGTCCTTCATAATCACAAAGCTACGATGAATGATGTCGTAAATCATTTATCCCACAATGGCATGCCCACTGAGAATGGGAGCTCTAATGATGATGACGATGAATTAATTTCTGAGACCGATGTTTATTTGAATCGTACATTAGCCGAACAATTATATGTCTTTCAATTTCCAATACGTCCCCATTATCGTCCGTATGAAGATAATTCATTTTCTGGTGCAAGAATCAAGAAAAAATATCAAATGTTTGAAATGGATTCGTTAATTAACGTTAATCAAGCTAATTATTTTAAATCAAGAGGACGACAATTTGCAGCGTTTACAGAATCATCAAACAATAAAGAAAATACTAACAACAACAAACAACGCTATTTTCATAGCGATTACATGGACAAACAAATTTTATCAACTAATAATATGACATCTGGTAAAATTTTAGGGTTTCTTCTTATAATATTCTTCAAGTGTACAAAAAATGTTCAGAAAGTTAATCTTACTAAGAAACTATGCTTGTTGTATCAATGCGAATTTCTCTTTTTCCAGAAAAAAATGTTAGTTGGTTAGTTAGACCCGCTACCGTTTCCGATGTAGGGTGAGAAACAAAAAATACACAAATAGACAGAAAAAGCATTTTAAAAAGTCAGTGTCTGTGTAGTTTTTTTACGAATAGCCTGTTGATCACTGCGAAAAACTTAGTCCAGGATATACATCAGAATACTATCCTCTGGTGACCCAGCTTAGATAGTACCTATCATTCACTCCAAGAATCAGTTCCCAGTGAGTGTTTAACAATCAAATTTGCTGCTAACACTTAATATTGTTCTCTGAACACCAACTTTTAGTATTAGGACATGCTTTTACATGATTTGTAATTTCTTGTGGTTTGAAATATTTTCCACACCCAGGACACTTGTACTGGTTATTAGTAGTTTTCTTTAACACCTCAGTAACTTTTCGTTTGAACATTCCATGTTATGCTGCCAACTCCTCTCCTCTTCGTCTGACTGCACGTTGTTTAGATTCATAGACGATGTCTTGAATTCTGGCATTTACGGATCTCTCTTGCATATTTCTCTTGATTATTTCCCGCTAGTGATCTCTGTCAAGAGTCCCTCTTCTCCAATTTTTAATTTGACATACTTCAATATCATTCTGAACTTTGTCCTTTCATCTCTTCCTGATACCGATATTCCGAGGTCGTTTCTTCGAGGTCGGTATGAGAACATGATCTTTTTGACTACTGAGGATTCGTAATCACTGTTTCAGAAAATTTTTTTTTGGAAAAAAGTGATATCTCATTTCAATCCGTATGACTTTATCTTGGAATTGATTATTAACAATTTCTAAATGCAATAAAATGTTTTACTATCTGTTTTTTTGTTTAGATGATACTAACTGTCGGTACTGTGTTGGTCTATTTGAAAACAATTGTTTATATTTATGCCCAGTAAAAGCTATATTGCAACTGCGTCCACAGTATACATATTTAGATAGTACAGCAACAACAGGTGTAGGGGATCCAAGATCGAAAGGTTATAATCTAGATGAAAGGACAGCTAGCGATGGAGAACATTCTGAAAATAGTGAAGATGAAGAAAAACCAACAACAACAAGTTTAATAACAATGAAATTTGCCAAAAAAGAAAGTGATTATCATAAAAAGAAACGTTTACAGTCGTACGATTATTATAGACAATTACGAGATGATGAACGATGGGAAGATCTTGTTTGTTTAATGAATCAAAGATCAACAGATTCAAATCGACTTAGAAAATCGCTCATATCATGATAAGAGTAAAACTATTTTTTGCTGTGATATATTGATACGTCTATTTTCAAATGACAGTTGCGATCAATAACACTTTTGGCTCCGTTTTTTTGTATTTTTTCCTCTTGTTTTTTTGCTTTTTATTGCCATATTGTTTTTGGGTGCTGTTTGATAGCTTTTTTGTATTTTTATTTTTCGGAATAAACCAACGGTGACTTGTGATACACTTGATTGTTTGACCTAGTTTTAGATTACTCATTTTCGTTAGATAATATCACTTTGATTACCTTTTTAAATTGTTCTTCCGCGTGTATTTCAGAACATTACTTCGCATGTTTTTCACTAATGTTTAAAACACTCATCCGGACAAATTTAACTGAACGACAATAACTAGAAAAAAATAGTCTATTAGTTTGTTATTCTCATTGAGAGAAGCCGAAACATATAAAATACAAAAGATTCGCGTATGAAATTACATTTGTATTGTATTCGTGCTATTGACAGCTTTTAACAACTAATGAATTGTTATTTTGTCATACAGATGAATATATCACCGAAAAAAGAGGAACATCAACATTTTTTACGCGTACCAGACTTTTTTGTTACGTTAGAAGTAATTTGAAATCGGTTTTGTACGTATACTACTGTTAGAAAATAGTGACACTCACACTCAAAAATATTGTACATTCGCTTAAGAATTATAATTTGGATGGATATTACATTATAAAGCTATACGTATCTGCAGCTTTGTTTTTCTAATATTTTAGATAATTCATCATTGAAAATGATTTAATTCTCACTAAAATGGATTCGTACGATATACCATCGGAGCCAACGTTACCACACCTGCACAATCGTATCCCACCTCCAACGCTACCAAGAGCGAATATAAGACGAAAACCAGTTGCTATTGATTTAAATGCACAAGTCCCACTTTCAACTGATACAAGAAATGGTAAATATTATCAATTTTTTGATATTGGTCAAAAGAAAATTGATGTCCTTTTTCATTCTTTACAAATTGATGGTTTAAATTTTCTCGTGTGTAACACTTTTAGTTTAGAACTATCAAATAAAAATGAAAATTTTTATTATCCAGCAAAATGAAATTAGTATGCAATAGCCTTTTTTTAAGCAGTTTTACTCTTTGGTATTAAAACAGAAAATAAAGTCTATGTATGTGTTTAGAATCACCGCTGAATGATGACAACTTTTACTCTTCACCTTCCACAGATAGAGAACATCACGCTTATTATGTCAACCATAATGAAGAGAGAGGTGGTCAGAAATTTAATGATTTCTATGTAGTACCAAGTAACGATACTGAAAAATTCAGAAATGATCGCAATACGCCTACTCTACAACCGATGGGAACAATAGTCAATCGACCATCAACACCAGTACGACGTGTCAATAATTTAAAGGAAGATGAAGATAATAAATATATTTATTCAGGAGCAACAACTACAGCAACGTCGTTGAATAACAATGATCTCTATTCATCACCTCCCGCATTTTCAAGAACTTTTCAGTTAGAAGAAAGCTTATCATTTGACAGTAATGATAACGAATTGAATTATCAGCGACATTCATATTCGTTAGATTCTGTTCCCGATGTACCATCAACGACTCGTTCTAATACTAATAATCATAATGATCTTACGGAATTGCCCACCTCATCAAATTATTATTCTTATCCTGAACAGCTGCAATCTTCAATTCATACCGAGAAAGATCATCCTATTGGACTTGTTAATACTTCATCAAATAGTGTAAAAAGACCCAAAAGCAATATACCGGTAAATCTCTTATATTTTATTTTGCTCTCATTTTTTCCTAGAATTTCATTTTTGCAAAATAATATTAAAGTTAAAAGAAAAACTGCTTTCTCGATCTATTAATAATTCTAAATGACTACAAACTATCCCTATATTCAGTGATTCTAAACGGATTATGGAACTTTCGTCACACCACACTTTCGTCATTATGACGAACGCACTTTTGTCATACATGACGAAAGTTCCTTGGGCGGAGGTACTCCTCGGGAACTGTCGTC
>CAJNOQ010001180.1:0-34871 GCA_905250885.1 Didymodactylos carnosus
TCTTATAGAGGACACTTAACTATATATTGCAACATCTTTAACTAGAAAATCGCGAATCTTAATAGAAAAGAATGCATGAAGTATTCTTCAACAAATTCAGTTTTCAATATTGATCCCAGTTAATAAAAAGAATTTTCTTCTACTGGTATGTTAGCTCCAATCAATGAGTCTGTGTAGTGGAATTCACATCACTATCAGATGGCTAATCCTTTGCATTTTGAAGCCTACATCCCTGACCGGAACAAAAATAGGATCAGAAATAACTTCGATTTTTATGAGCCAGAAGCACAACACTTTAAGACAACAAAAAGATGTTTTTTTTATCAAAGTTGAGCAGCCTTGTGTATTAATAATTTTTATATATAGTGATGTTCAAAAATATCTGCTCTTTCGAATGGCGTTTGATCTGGTTCTTTAGCATCAATGGTGAAAGAGATACATCGAAAACAAAACTCGAACTTTATTTTCCCCCATTTCGATACAGAAAAGTCCTTGCACAGCAACAGAGAGAAATTAAATAAATTTATTTAAACAAAACAGCTGATCAGAGTCATTTATGTAATTTTTCAATACGTTCATGGCTTTTCGGGTATTATTGATGCCTGAGGTTGATGTGGTTTCTCATTGTTTTTTCGAAAGAACGGTAGAGCAAAATGCCCCCGTTGTTTTTCTTGTTTCTCATCTGGGTTTGGATTACGCGTATAATCAGCTATAAGGTTTAACATCAGACCTAATCTCAAACCACCTTGTATCAACCGTTGTTCCAGAATAACCATTCGTGTTTGGTAATAATCTTCACCTAAATCGAATTCATATGACATATTCAAAGGTTTTTGATCTGCGTCTCTATAGACCAGAGCACAATTTAAATCGCTATCTTCTTGAACCCATAAAGCCGAACAAGCTAAATATTGCGACTGCTCTGATGGACACTTTGACCATTCTGAAATATTAGCAGCATATTTGGTATGCATCAAATCCAACAGATACTTGAAATATTTGGTCGGATCATGAAAGAAATCTGTTGAGATTTTTCGTTCTATCATAACAGTATCCCAAAGAGAATGTAAATTGGTGGATTTACCAAAAAAACGACCTAAAACGTACAGAGAACATCCCAAAAGAGAACAAACAATAAGGATTTGATGAAAAAAATGGGATTCTGAAAGACCAAGTCACCTTTCTCCTGCACAATGACGATCCTTCTACTATTGCTACGTAATTTCTAGATGGGCAGATTGCTTACACAAGTTACAGAATATGGACAGTATACCAGATTGAATCGATACTGCTGATAGTTTCTTCCAGAGCTAGATGCGAAAGTTGATAGCATATGGTAGGAAAATAGACTGTCAAAAGCTGGTTATTAAATTTCTTTCGTATATTCTTGTGAGATTTATTAGGTTTTTGTAGGATCGTATCGCAAGAACTAAAAAAGGATGTTTCCATACCGGGATACCCTTTTGGACTCTCTGAGTAGCAGATGCAGATATCCTATTTTTTGGTTCTGTGGAATGAGGAATACTCTCAAAGAAATCTTACAAAATCAAAAAGGATACACTGAAATACCAAAATGGCATTGTAAAATACGGTTAAGGGTATTTTCAATTCCACAGAACTAAAAAAGAGGGTATCTGTATTTGTTACTCAGAGACTTCAAAAAGGGTATCTCAGCATGGAAATAGCCTTTTCGGATTCTTTTTTAGAGAGTACTACGTGGGGTTAGATTTTTACCATTCTACTTTGTCAATTCAGCTGCGCTGATCACGACACATATTCTGATAGAACTCGGCGTGCTGATTCCGAATATCACCTTATTTTTTCGACTTGATCGAGCTTTCATCGAGAAAAATGCAAAATACTGAAAAGGCCTAAAAAACCCCAAAACTTGAATGTTTCGAATAAAGTTCGTTTTTTCGGCTTGTGTTCCAACTATTTCTCAAATCGTAGAAAAGTTAGTTCTTTTAAAATCTCGAATTTTCAAGGCTAAAAAGATAAATTCGCCGTAACGTCTTTTGAATGTAAAGTAGGACAATCGCGTTTTAGGTTGCTAATAAGCACAGTTGGCTTGACAAAGTGGGTCGTATACAAAGCGGATCCTAGAGAGTACAGTCAGGAACCTCTCTTGCGACCGAGAAACAAACATTTTGTCTGGTTTTCATCATTTCTTTTTAGGTCGGATGATATCTCCCGTTTTCATGAAATGAAAGTTTTGGTCTTGATGATCTCATCTGCTTGTATTCAGGCGAGTACTCCAAAGCACAGACTAATAGGGTAAACTGTTTCGCACCCTGATTAAAGAAAGTCAAGAAGGTGATGACAATGTATCGTTCTTCACACTAATAACATCCAACGATACCTTTTATACTATTACCACCACGATCACTTGTGAAACCAGCATGCAAAGGTTGATGAGCATCACCTACAAAATGCACCAAAAACTTCAGAGCTTCTTGCCGTTGCACAAAATCTTGTTTCGAATCTGCGAGACGGCTGGTATAATTTTGTATTGAACCATCGATACAACGTTGGTCCGGTTGACAATCCCGTTGTTGATCATATTTGCACAGCCAGTCTGGTGTATCCACATAATGCAGTGGTGGTGACCATTGCCAATTTAAATAGTCAACAGGATTTGTATCTGGATAGATAATTGTATCGGGCCATGATGAGAGCATACTCAAGTTTCCTGCTGTATACCATGGTAAAAGATCACGAGCAAATTTTGCTGATGAGTCTGTTAAATAGGTTTGTGCAATTTGTGCAACAAGAGAATGTCCTATGGCACCCCATGCTGCAGTTGATGTTGTTAAACAACCCAATAGTACAACAAGAAGACAAACGAAGGCCATTATGTGTGTTTATGCGTGTAAATAAGAGCGAAAAATAAAAATATGACGAAAATCAGGTGTAGTAGAGTAATATAATAATAAAAATAACTGATAAGATGAGTAAACAAATTGCATTGTTAGCTGAGGCTCGATGTTTTCGTACTCACAGCCTCAGGTAAGAAGGTAACTTGTATACCCACCTTATCAGTTGTTTTTATTATTATATTATTCCACTACAAAAAAAAGTAGCTATCTTCCGAAGCAGCCATTTTACATGATCCCACAGAATTTCTTTTATCAATTGATAATCGATCGAATATTCAACACTACATGATGCGTTTCTCTTTCTTTATAAGAATTGCAGTGACTATAAACATACAAACAAACTATTCAAGGCTATCAGTTAAGAACAAAAGTAGATTAAGAAAACTAAAACATTATCCAAACATCGCACAAACAAAATCAGCGCCGGTCAGTCCATGTACTTAGGTGTCTAGTTTAAAACAGAGCAAACCCAAACTCTCCAGCCTGAAGTATATTAAAAAGCCCTGGAAAACACTTCGGAGTCCTTTTTGGACCTTGATCTCTGGAAAACTCCTAAACCGTAAGACTGGGAGACAAAAAAAGTTTTTCATTCCCGTAACTCAGTGTGCCTAACATTTACGGAAAGTTTCGTCAAGATCAGATGTACGGTATCGGAGACAATTTCTAGGGAGGGGAGGGTCCTTAAGTTCAAAATAGCAAGTGGTCAGACATATTTATAATAAGCTTTCTTTTCCACCAGGCTAACACTTGATTGCAGTATAATATAAGCATTAAAAGGACGGGATGCAATAAGAACGAGGATCGGCCCCATTTCAGATCTTCTCGAAAGGTATTTAGAATAAAAGAGCATACAATTTTATGGGGTTTTACATTGTTGGTTCCCCTTCGGACCTCATATCTGTCAGAAAATTGATCAACTTTGAACAATAGCTCCGCGAGCCCATTCCGAGGTGTTTTTCGTAATTTTCGCAGAACACAACAAGTCTGAAGGAAAGTCTTACATACCATTCGATGTAGCTTTAAACGGCGAACAAAACTGTCTATTGCTCAATTGTTATATACACTGCGAACACCCACGTTTTTGCCATATTACTGTTAAAAATGACCTTTTCAGCATAGCCAACGATAGTATTTCAGCTTTTTCATTCGGAAAGAACCCAGGTTGCGGTCTATATTATATATCAAAAGAAAGCTTTTTTAAAACTCTACAAAATGGCTGGTAATTCATTTCTAGTTACAAGTGCGAACGCTCAGGTTTTCGGATATTACTACCGCAGAGTGATGTTTTCGGCATCGGCGGATAGCGTCGATTCATATAAAAGCTACCACCATTTACATCGACCGTTGACGTCAGTGGCGAGACCTGTCTCATATTATAGAGCTCAGCAAGCTGAACCGAATGGTGAAAACCGCAAGTCTCTAGCCTTGTTAGAAAAAACGTTATAGCCGTTCTACCCTCGCACAAAGATGAGCGAGTCCGAGTCACGATTCGGACTCGAGTCACATTTTTTTGTGACTCGAACTCGGACTCGAGAATCTTGATAAACTGACTCGAATCCAAGTGATTCGAGTCAGTCACGTACAACTTTACATTATTATGAGGATGTTAAACATATTTGTTATATACTATCAGAGAGAGAGAGAGAGAGAGAGAGAGAGAGAAAGAGAGAGATTTGAGAATATTCTAAACAGAACATCGCGTTACATGAGAGGATTGAAGACCTAGAAAACGACAATACAAACAAAGTTAGAAAAAGGTTGATGTTGAACCATATCATTAGATAGCCCCTTCAAGGGGCTATCTAATGATATGGTTGAAAAACTTCTGAAAGAAATTTGAAGGTCTCTAGGTATTCTAGAAAACCTCACAAGAGGAGCGGAACGATTACGAGGAGGAACTATCACAAGAGGAGCGGAACGATTACGAGGAGGAACTATCACAAGAGGAGCACAATATAGCATGCAGTAGTAATAAATAATAAAGCAAGAGGAATTCTTGCAGACCAGGCTATCCTTTTCTACTCTCTTACCAAACATTTCTCTTTCTAAGTCGTTCCAAACATCACTTTCTTCATCATCATTCTTAACTGAATCAATGTTCTGTCCAGCTGCAACCTACGGAGATAAAGAGAAAGGTGAGATGTTTGAAATATAGAGCTGAATGTAGAAACAGTTAAGTACTGAGAATTTCTATACTTGGTGAATAACAAACAGAAACTGTTACTAGACGCGTTTCTGACTGCTATTAGCAGAGATAGAGAGTGATACGAGAACAAGTGCCTTGGCTTAAGACTCCTTGAACCCAACTTAAAACTTTAATCTATACCGTTGAATGTTTTTTGTATAAAAACCGCTTCAACTATTTTTTGTATTTTATATATAAGTATATATATATGCTTGCTTATATTATTGCTGGTGGTGCCATAGAAAATAAAACGTTTGTTTATTGCGACGCGTTTCGTTTTATTTGAAAATAAAACTCATCAGGCAATATTTTATATCTAGAGCACATATATAAAGCATATTAAAAAAGAAAAAATGAGAAGATAAAAAGAAAAAGAAGATGAGAAAATAAAAAACACACACACACAAAAATAAAAAAATGGCTTTATGCCGATGGCTATTTTAGGCTAAACGCTCCATGTCGTTTGCCAAATTTTCTACATCGTTTTCCTCTGTTTTGAGGAGTCTGACGACTAGTGTGGATGATGTTGGCTGATGGTGTGAGGCCAAAAAGACATCATCATCCTTACTGTCTTCGTCTGGAATTGACGAGACAGTTTGATGTTTCTCGTCTAGTTGTTTCTGCAGCTCTACAATCTTCGCTTGTGCTGCCATTACGATGCGATTTCGGCGGTCATGTCGTTTCCGGTTTGCCAACGCCCGTCGTTGTTCTGGTGTTAGATTATCAGCAGATCTTTCTGTTTCATTTTGACGACACTGTACTGGGGCTGGGCTCGCTTCCACGGGTGTGACTGCTTTTGACAAGCTCGTCAGACGTCCGCGTTTAGAAGATGATGATGATACCGAAGAAAACACAGGTCGATGGGAGGTAGCGACTGATGAGCTCTGCTCCCTCCCGCGTTTTGACGACGAGGATGACGCTGCCTCTACTCTGAAATGACTGTCGGTTGTCGATCGTGAAAGACTCACCAACTCGTCATTTCGGATGGGCTGTTTAGGCGCTTTGAAAGAAAAATGGTGTTGCTGCCTGTTATAATCAGTGGTAATTTTATACCCGCCTGACCGATTGTATGGAGCCGGTCTGAGTTTTTGATAGTTCTGACTCGAGTTTGTAAAGACTCTGTCATTAGATCTATACTCAGAACCGCGACTGTATGTCCGGTTGTGTCGAACTGACTCGGTTCTATCCCGATGGGACCCACCAGTCATCTGTCCAGATAAAGTATCCGGAGCAGATATGTTTGGCGGGATACCATCTGAGTAAAAAGCCGGCGAGTTCGGCACCCAGATACCAAAAATACCACTTGCGTCTTTATACAGACGGAAGTTTCCAGCCGACGTTGACCGTGTAAATTCAGTGCCAGTCCAAAGGATTGGATCAGCACCTGAATCTTGTGACAGTTTCGCGGCTTGAAGAGGGGCGCATGGGTCTTTGGTGTCTATGGTGAACACCTCAAGTGCCTTTGGGGGCCTCGAGTGTCATCACTTACATCAATTACCGATAATATTTGTTGTTGTTGGACCGATGATGCCATGATATAAGAGAATGAAGATATTGTTGAATGTTGAACGAATGTAAGACAAATTAATGAATAGTGCATGAAACGAGAGGGAATGACTATTTATAGTAAGTATCACTCCCTCGTATTACTCTGCACAATGATTCTAAGACAAAGAGTCTATTTTATTTCGTCCGTTTGAGTCCCTCATTCTCTTGTCTAATGAATTCTAATTCTTGTATATACAAGACCTGAGATACCTCGATATTTCATATTATCTCTTTATCTATATAATTAAATCATCTGACAAAGAGATGAAATAAACAGACGAACAATGAAAATGTTTCACGAATTACCGTCTGCTTTATTTTTTATATGTATCGTCTGGTAAATTCTAGGTTTTATGAACAAAGGTCAATTTATTAACTATGATCGGCCGTCTGCTTTTTTGTACCGTGAAACATAGGACAATATGTGGAGACATCGTAGATGTATCTGCATTAGTGTGTACGCTTACTGCCGTACGCTTTTGATTGGCGTGTCTATGTTATGGCTGTAGGCCATTTTGTCTATGTCTATTGCGTACGATTGTGCGGTATCCTCAGGAAAGTCAGAATTTTGACTGCCGAGGAGTGCCTTTGCGACCTTTTATTCACTTGTGAAAGTGAAGATAAAATGCCATTTTTTTCGGTTTTTTATTCTGCACGTACTTTACTCGTCATATGATCGCTTTTTTGCGACCAAGATGCGTCCGTTAAATAGAAGAACCGGCGTTATTCTTGAAACAGAGACTGGACGAAGAAATGATCTAATATAGGTCATTTTTCTGATGAATAAATGATGCAAAGAACAAAATAAAACAAAAGACCGAGTGTACAAGAGAAAGAAAAATTACGTCAGTCAGTGACTGCTATTTTTCTCGAAATATAGACAGTCTAATGACTGATATATGAGAAAAAGTAGTACCTCGGCATGTATATATTTGTATATAAATAGCATCATACAATTCTCAGAAGTTACTTTTCGAGTTCATATTAGAACAGAAAAGTGACATAGCCGAAATATCTTCGAGTTCATAACAGAAGATAATTCAGACCACCTGATGAGACCGTCGAGCACCGGTCGAAACGCGTCGTGGCATGCTCAAACAAAATCCAACCCGTCCTGTCTCGCAAAAGTACAGGAAGAAGTGGTATTTCTCTTCTGCTGGATAGAGTGTATATATTACGTACGATTGTGCGGTATCCTCAGGAAAGTCAGAATTTTGACTGCCGAGGAGTGCCTTTGCGACCATTTATTCACTTGTGAAAGTGAAGATAAAATGCCATTTTTTTCGGTTTTTTTATTCTGCCTGTCAAAATTCTTCGTTTTTAATGTAATGTGGAACTCGTATTGATTGAGTATCTCAGCCAAGAACGGCTCTGCTCTACCATTAAGCTATCCGTTTTTCTTTCAAAGACAAAGAGTCTGAAGAAACAAGGTAAGTTAAATAAGCATAGAAGTGAAGTAAAATGCCTTCGTCCCTCTTTAATGGAAAACTAAATGTGTTCGTAAAATGTTAGTGAAGTTTTAATAAAACACAAATTATAAACAAACAATAATAACTACAAAATAGCTTAGAACGACTCTAAATCATAGAAAACTTCAGTAATAACAGAGAAGTGAGGAAGTTGAATTAAAATACACTTACACTAAATGTCCGAGAAAGAAACATAAACAAGTTTTTTCAATTTATATTACATAAGTGATTGTATTTATCTAAAAACTGAGTTACTAAAGCAGAAGAAGGAAAAGATCGAAATGAAGGATTATTAGAGAAGAAATCAGTTTCAATACGAAACATAGAAATACATGCAAACAACAGATGACATACATCACACGAATCATTTGTACGTAAATTTTGCCGAGGTTGATCATAAGGATAAAACATAAGATTGTGATCGTTATCTCTAATTTCACCTTAGTCACATTCTATGCATGCGAAATATCCATTGTGCTGTGTGTGCTTGCAAGCATAACTTTTAGCAGGAGCATCTGCCTTAAACATATGAACACTTAATTCATATTTTTCGTTGTCAACTTCTATTGTTTTCTTCAATTGTTTACAGGAACCCAATAACAATGAATCAGTTGGTGGTTTTATAGTTCCCTGCCTAAATCAAGCAAAGTAAACAAGAGAAGTTGATGATGAGAATATGAAATGACAGCTTAAATCTCTAAATTTACCCAAACATCAAAAAAGAATCTAGTATCGATAGCACCGATTCATTTAGATTACTAGATTTTTACTCGATTGCAACTATTGGGTAACGATAGTCGAAATCTGGTAATCGGACGATTGCTAGAGTTCTTCTAGTTGCAACTATCGATTTATCGCCCGATGATCAATCAATTTAATTATTGCTGGTTACACATGCAGACACATATAGTTGAAAGTCCCTTTTCCAAGTAGTCATCTAGATTGTAACTACGTAGTCGTGTATCGCCCGATTACAGACGAAATCTGTCTAGTTTTTCTCATAGGTGGTGTTTGCCTGGGTATTAAGGAGAAAATCACTGAGATTTCTATAGAGTTCTTAATAATACAAAACAATTGCTTATTGAGATTGAGTCAGTGAACGAGGCGATTCGTAGCCGAAGGCTCGATTTAGGTGAATTTTAGTTCGCTATGACAGATATCGAATCCTTATATACTAATATTCCAATTGACGAAGGCATAACAAGAGTGTCGAATTTCGTTTTCGATAATAGAGAAACTGCCGGCATACCTCTTTCTCGTCAAGGGCTTGTCGGATTACTCAAAATAGTGTTAGGTAATAATATCTTCCATTTTGGTGAAAATTTCTCTATCCAGAAATTCGGTACGGCAATGGGAATCCCATGTGCGCCACCATATGCTAACCTGTTCGTTTTGTTAAGTGAACTGAGGCTATTCGACAAGTGCGGGAAGTTACCTCTTCGTTTTTTACAATAAATTCGAATTTAAAATATAAAGTGGCAAGTTTCGGTGGCACGACGATCGATTATCTGGATGTGTCAATTACAAAAAATACACCAGGTAAGGGGGCTCTCATTTTGCTGAACTTAGCCATTTAAGAAAAACTTTTATTTTTTTCTCAACAGTCTTTAGCTCAAACCGAAACTTTTTTTTACTAATATACACTAAATGATGCGGAGATTCAGAATTAACAAAACATTTGCTGACTGTACTAGTCATTTTTGTGTAAAGAATTAATTTTTCTGACCATCAGGCTATTTTCAGGCTAATTTTTAATTAGCTGATTTTTCACTACAGTTGAACTTCGTAGCAAAACTTCTAACGCCATTAAATAGCCCATAATTTGAAGTATATGTTGCATTGTTTAAATCGTTCATAAATCAGTTTTTATATTTTCGCCTGATGTCCGCCTGGATGCACACTGTACGGGATTCAAGAAATGTTCAAGAAAATACTGTTTCTTTTGTAGTTTATATAGATAACTGTACGAGTCTCTCCACCACAAAATTAAACCTAAATCAAACACTGAATTGTGACAAGCGTAATGTTTGTTACTATGTTGTGTGTAAGCGCTGCGGAGAGGAGCATATTGGAGAAACAGGAGCATCAGCGCGAAAAAGTTTTTTTGGCCATACGTCCCAAATCAGAGTTCAACGGACTTCATCAGTGGGGATACACTTTAACCAGAAGAATCATTCCATTCGGAATGTTATGATTATACCGTTCGAGACAGATTATCTTAATGAGGATCATAGAAAAGCGCGGCAGTTATACTAGATAAAGAAAGTAAACCCTACTTTGAATATCAAAATTTAATATAACTGACGAGAGTGATAAAAATATGTTTTAGAGGTTATAATTTAATCTCAATAAGCAATTGTTAGAATTCAATAATAATTATATTCTTAGGTCGCTTATTTCGTTTAAATTAATTTAATCATAGATGAAATAATACAGTAAAAAAAACTTTTCTTCTTATAATTAGTAAACTTGGTAGCGTTTAGCATAAGAGTTAGTTTATCCTTGTACTTGAATTAGAAAGATACCATCCCTATAGAGCTAGAGTCATGATATTTTTAAAAAACTTTGGTAAATCTGAATTAATCTCAATAATTACTGTCATTATGGTGATAAATTTGCTACCAAAACCGACCGTTTTCGATCCGTTTCCCATTGTCTCACTCATGATCCGCTTTTTGGTCATAATTGATTATACACATTCATTAATCTTTACAACTAACAAGAAACCTAACGCAATAGAACGAAATCTTTTCCGTTCTGCTTATTTTACTTTTCTTGGTGCTATTTTCTTTGACAATGAGGAATAACGAACGGTCAAAGAAAACTGAACCAAGAAAAGAAAAATAAGCAGAAAGTTTCGTTCTTTGCGTTAGGGTTTTTGTTAGACGCGTCACAGCATATAACCCCCTGGCCAAAAATAGTTAGACTCGGCATTTTCACTATATCGTTACTATAAATTCACATTTTGAGAAAAATAAGTATGTGTTCGGATAGTCTGTGGAATTCTCTACAACTCTGTATAAGTATGTTCTGAATCTCAATTGTTCGCTTAAAATAAATATAAGCACAAGAAAGGCACCCTCATCCTCAGATTCCCCGAAAATTCATTTTTTTCCGTCATTCTTTCAAATTGTTTTTTTCTCGTTTTCATAAATTTTTACGATACGGGGAGATAGAGATTTTCATGCGCTTTCAGAATATGTACTTAGCTTTTAATAACTCGTTTCTGTATTAAAAAGAAATGAAAATTTTTTAAAAACAAAAAAAAACAATTTGAAAGAATGACGGGAAAAAATGACTTTCTGGGGAATCTGAGGATGAAGGTGCCTTTCTTGTGCTTATATTTATTTTTAGCGAACAACACGGTTGTAGAGAATTCAACGGGCTATCCGAACATATACTTATTTTTCTCAAAATGTGAATTTATAGTAACGATATAGTGAAAACACCGAGTCTAATTATTTTTTGCCATGGGGATAAATCATCTGCCAAATGTTTGTGATCAAATAATAGCTAAACGTGGCTGGGACAGTAGAAGGTGATAGAGTTTCTCACGGTCTTCCAGATGGCCAATTTAGTTTTGAAATAAATTGATGATAAGAGGAAAAAAATCGATGAAAATGTAGCAACACACACATCACCGGGGAATGGGATGATGAAGGTGTCTTTGTTGCTCTTGAATTTTTTTTCAACAGACGAATACAATTGAAGATGTACCTATAGAGAGTTGTAGAGAATTTAACGGGCTATCCGAATCTCTATTTACTTTGTCAAAAAGAATAATTTATAGTGATAATATATGGAAAATACCGAGTCTAGTTATTTTTGATCAGAGGGATATATATCTTTTTTATATACGAAACGTATATCCAAGCATATTTTCAATATAGATTAGAATGTTTTTTTTTTGTTTTTTTTTGACTGACCATTTATTGTTAAGCGGTAGGCTGTTACAAAAACGAAAAGATAAGAACGGGAAAAATGGTAAAATACATAACAAACCAAATCGAAAAAAAAAGAAAGAAGACAACACATATATTTAACTCTTTAATTAAAAAGCAGTAATAAATAAATAGATTCTTACTTTCGCATTTTACTCTGTTACTTCATCCATAAAGGCTATCCATGATATTAGCACCGACTCATGTCTATTTAAGAGCTTCTTGACTCTTTTCAACGAAAAGAAGTGACCCAGATTCTGATCTTTAGTTGGTTTAAAATTATCCCAGTAAAAAACTTCGTCGAGAATTGGGGAGATACAGAGGTACAGTCGTAACAACATTCAAGCCTTTTTTTAAGATACTTTGCTACGTAAAATTTTAATTCATGTTCTCTACATCATTCAAACAACTCGTCAGCCTCCGCAAAAGGGCAGCGGTAAACTAGTCTCATACCGACCCGAAATTTACGATTCAGCGACGCTAGATGGGTTTTAGGTAAAAATGCGTACATTGGGAAGAGCCAAGAGAAGAAAGGAAATGAATACGCAAAGAAATATTTTCTGTTTAAGTTAATTGAGACTTCTTCTGACTTAGACAATCACTTTAGTTTTCCGTAAGAGTTTTTGATTTTTTTGATCGTGGCGTCCATGGAAAGCCGCAGAGACCACTTCTCAGTCCATATGAACCCCAGGTATTTAAACCACTTTACTTGCTCAAGAGAAAACCCGTTCATAAACAGTGAAATCGTTGGTCTCACCACTTGCTTATGGAAGATCTGAAAAACCATTTTATTGTAGTTAATAGGTTGCTCATGCATGACTGCGTGATTTACAATTCTTTCTCAAACTCTATTTCCTTCTTCAAAAAATTTCAACATTTCACTGACTTCTGGTCTAAAAGGAGGTGTGATAACCCACTGATAAGTCATCTACGAATAAATGATTTGAATGTGTCCCTAATTTATTCGATACATTGCAATGAAATATAATAAATAGCATAGGTGATAATGAGCTACCCTGTGGCAAACCTATTCCAATAAGAAAAAATTCGGAATTACATCTTCCATAAACAATTCGAGCTTTGCGGCCTCTAAGCCAGTTCCAAATTACTCTCAATAAATTCATCGGCATACCTAAATTAATAGATTTAGAATAAAAATGTTCATGCACGACACGATCATACGCTTTTTATCATCCATGTAGATAGTCAGCGACGGAACATTCGCACAAAGGTTATTATTAATGTTTTGATACATAGATAAAATCCTTGTTTGTAGTAAACATTTTTGTCTAAATCCAGATTGCTCTACCGATAAAATATGATAGTAATCGACCCAGTTTTTTTATTCGTACCAGTAAAATTTTCTCGTATATTTTTGAAGTTGAGAGTAGTGAGATAGGACGAGTTTGATCAAGACTGGGTATACCTACTCTCAGTTTATTTAAAACTACCATTTTTGTCAATTTCCATGCATGAATAAATTTACCATCAGTAAGCCACTCATTAAAGCATACAACAAGATATTCTCGATAACTGAAGGTTAGCAATTTTAACATAAAATTTGAAATGTTATCGAAGCCCGACGACTTTTTCGATTTCAGATTTTTTATAAACCTGTTTACCTCTAATACTGTAGTTTTACTGATTGGCTCCTGACAGTTATCCATTATCGTTTTAATGTCCCCAAACTCCTGCCTTACTATTCCTGGGACTTTAGGGAGGAATTGTTCTCTATAATAATCAAAAAGGCCATCTACAATCAAATTTTTATCTGAGATAATTTCATTTTTTATTTGCAATTTAGAAATTGACAACGTTTTTGGACGATAAATTCGTGATAGAAAGGACCAAAAAATTGGTTTGGATTGCTCGTGAGCATTATTTATAGATGATAAAAAACAATGCCATCTACACGACTTATCAGCTATTTCTTTTCCAACTTCTCGCGTTAAGTTGCGAAGAGCAGTTCTGTCGGCTTCGAAAGGGTAATGGTAATATAAATTTCGAACTTTTCGAATATATTTTAGTTTCTCTAAGATGTATTGAGATAAAGCCGGTTTATATTTATCTCTCGTAATATATTTAGTCAATCTGGATTTAAGTGCAGACAAAAACTTAATACAATACCGTATTTATTCACAACAGAGGCACTGAATTTTAATTTTTTGATTAGAACACTACAATTGAAATGCAGAACAAACACTGAGCACATGTTTTTATTTCTATTCGTACATGGGCGATGGGCGGTACATATCTGAAAACGGAGGCTTTTAGAAATACGTATTTTGATCAATTTTGGTCAGAATTCTATTGTATAGTCCGTATTAAGTCAGAAATGATGCAAAACAGTGACACTGAATTTCTCTGCTATCAAAAATGAGATATTCATGCTAATTTCTGCTCGCCTTTTACCCCAACCTATAAAAATAGCGCCGTATCAAATATCCATCTTTGAACTTTTTGGCAAATGTTAGCAAATGTCTCTAGAGAGTGTTCTGATATATCGTGTTCTTCTTTCTGTACGGTAAAGATATTTTTTCGTTATTGCTCATGGTCAAAGAAAACGGAACCAAAAGATTTATTTCTACTGAAATGCGTAAACAACCCAAAAATATTTTATTAAATACTACAAAAAATGGACAAAAGCAGAAATGTCGTTTTTCGTCCAAAGAATGACAAAGCACATGTACATCATCAGTGAATTTCAATTGCTGGTGATCTACAAGATTCATACTATAAATATCACATAGGCGGTTTTAAATTTTTGGAACTATATTCATTCAAGTCCAACACATCCAGAATCTGTTTCAGATGAGCGTTGGTTTCAGATGTTTTTATGCTAGACGAATGAGTATTTTCAAATGGTTTGATAATGATCTTTTTGTTGTGTCACGTAATAGACGTTCCTAATCATTTTTCCGATTAATTTCGATGCTTTGGATAACCATTAATGTCAAATTTAATTCTCAGTGTTTTAATGGTGAATCATCATCGGGTTTATTATTTGGATGGAACACATGTCAATAATTAACAATCGTATTTGAACAAAAAGTGATTACCAAAAAGCTCAAATTTCAGACTATATCATTAGCGAAGGATTAGAACGTTTGGTGTTGAGAAATTCGAATTCATTATATGTAAAGAAAAAACATTTCTATTGCTTTCCAATTAAGAAGAATGGCTTACCTACCAATCCTCATGGATCTTTCTTCATGCTAATTTTTTACACACGTATACTTAACTTATCTAAAAATATAAGCCGAGACATAAAAATTTTGTTAATACTAAATCAATGAATTAGCAAGAAAAAAAGTGCGTAGTTAAAATTCAAAAAGTCAAAATTTCGTTACAACTGTGTAAAAGCCTAAACAAACAAAAAGTAAATAAGGAAAATTGGAAATGAGCATATAAGACAAACACAAAAAATAATATTTCCGTTGAAATAAAATCTTTGTCTAATATTTCCGGCAACATCATTATTCTTAAACCCATTAGTCAGTCTTTATTTGAGGCTTTTAATAAGTGTTGCTAAAAAATATTCGAAAATTATTAGGAAAAAAGTTCTGAAAAAGAGGCATAGTTCGATGAAATTCGTGATGTTTATTACGAATATCATAAGGAAAATGAATATACTAGCTTTCTTTTTGTAACTAGAATTTTGTTTCAAATTCACATGTAATACGATCAGTTTGAATATTTTCAAAAAACTAAGCACATTTTTGTTTATTATTTCTTTATTATACTGTCATACATCTCATATGAGAATGTTTTTATTTATATTGGGTAAAGTTTCCATTTGAAATGACATTGAAATCAAAACATTTGACAAGCACTTTTGGATATTGTATTTCATCTGAAATATTTTTATACAAAACATCAAAGTTTCAGCATTCTTAATAATAGTTTTAGATAAAAGGAAAAAATTCTGCATTGCCGTTATAATATAAAAATGAACAGATCCAATTTTATCAGAAACTTTTTTGATGAAATTATTTAAATATTTTTTTATTTTTCCAGAAACGACTGAGGAAACCTTAGGATACGAAAAATCAAAGTTACATTTTGATTAAATCTATGTTTTGACATTATTATAAATTCTATGTAAATAAAACTACAATTGCTTTATCAATTATGTTTATCAAAAACAAAACAACTTCAATAAAAAAATCTCGATCTGATTTTAATGCAAACATCCGCGTCAAGTAAAACGGTAGAACGTTGATTATACCTAAAACTAAATTCAACAAAAAAAATACTGGAACTTCATTCACAGTCGCAACTATCCACCTGAGGAATGCGAGATTCCTGTTGCGATTCGCAATCATCGATAGTCTCTCTCTCCTGACCTTTAAAATAAAAGGAAAGAAAAAAGAAAATAAGACGCCATGATGACAAAATATTGTCGTTTTACTAATTCTATTCTGTTTCTATTCAGTATATGACACAATGTATTATTGATTGGTCAAAATTTCTTTCTATACTTTTCCTCTGCTATAAATTTTATGAAGTAGGAAAATTGTGCGTATGCACCAGTACTCCAACATCATATTCATCAGAATCATGTTTAAAGTCTAATCTAGAAGTATATCTGTAGTTTCTATGCACTTCAAACGCCGATAATGAGCACTTATTGACCGTTGTGATTAAATTCCATAGCCATTATGTGAGGATATTGCTTTAGCAGGTGCTCCGGTAACATTATAGCTGGTGCTATCCATATGTATTTAGTGTTCTCCTATGTTGAAAAAATTCAGTAAGGTTATATTCATAGTCTTTTAATGTCAAAATGAAAGAACAAACAATAAGTAAATTAAGGGCCCCCCTCCCCTCTAAATTTTTTTTTCCCAGAACACTCGATTTTACTGAAATTTTTATTGAATATGTATCTGACCATTGATAGTTCTCAGTAAAAATTTGAGCTCATAATATTGAGTTTTTCGCGAGTTATTGTAACATCAAGGTCAAAAAGTAGGTGTCCGTGTGTCAAAGATTTTGTTTTCAGTTTTAATGATACGGACCTCGGGATGGTGTCAAAATGTAGAGAAGACCTGCCCCTACAACCTAACAAAGCCGGATTTTTGAAAAAAAAAATTAATTTTTTTAGACAGTTTTTTCGAAAAACCTAGATTAGCTTTTTAGAAAACTCGAGTGTTTTGTAAACAAATAAATTGAAAACAAAAATTCCGGCTTTGTTAGGTTGTAGCGCTGATATTTACCTTCATTTTAAAACCTTCCCGAGCTTCTTAACATTTAAAATGGCGGAGAAATCTTTGACGCACAATCAGGTAAAACAAAAAAACCAGTTTCGAGAAAAACGCAAAACAAGTTTCTCCTTTGATTATCGCGGTTTTTTTTGGAAAGTGGTACAGAGAAAAGTCTGAGAGCAGTTCGTCGTAGATTATCGGCTATGGCGAATCGAATGAGCACATGTAGAGACATGTGCGACGTACTTTTTCCCATATGTAAGCGTTATTCCCACGGAAAAACCATAAAAGATCAATCAGTTTTTGATGTTGGGTGCCTCAGAAAAACCGCTGTAAAACCCTCAAAAACCATCGTAAAACCAATAAATCATAGCACTCGAAAGCAGATATATTGGACTATACAACTATGCATAAATGTTCAAATCGATTTTTTTGTCGAAAAATGCTTTTTTTGAGGGGTGGGGGGCCCTTAAAAGAAGTACAGAAAAATTGTTCTTAACATTTTTAGTGCTCTTAATGTGAAAGTTTATGAAAAAGGGTTACGACTAAATTAAAAGAAGCAGCTGGTCTTATTTGGATAAGTCCAAATGATCCAACGCGGATCTTTCAGGAGGTTGTCTGGAAGTCCAGTTCTCTAGAAACCACTTTTTGTAGAATACATAAATTAAATTCTTTTCTATCTTTTAGCAGATGCGAACAAGAGCGCTGACTAGAAAAATCACATCATCATACAATTTAGTGCCCACCGCTACTCCTTGGCTCTATTTTTCATGCAGTTGGCCAAGTCACTAAGCTTCTTTTGCAAATCCTAGAACGGTACTTTCAGGTCATTTTTCGTGCTTTTGCTATGTATACGCTAAAAAAACTAAAATTAATGTTAGAAACTAAAAATTCATGCAAAAAAACTAAAAGAAATAAAAATTCGAAATAATTAACTATCTACAAGCATACTGTGAAAGAGGCTATCGTCTTCATTGTTGCAAGTCAAGACTGTTTTGTCTTTGTCTCTTCTTTTTCTTGTTGCCCAAGAGTGTTGTACAGTATAATTTATGACAGGATCGCTTCTTAGAAACAATCGATTGAAGACATCCGGAAGATTTTCTATGTGTCCACATTTTCGAGAGAGAAATTCTCTAAAATTACGGATGTCTTTATTACAGCTTTCAAGAGCTTCCTCAGATAACTCACCGGGTCCAACAGAGTTGTTTCTCTGAATCAGTTCAGCAGAGTGAAAAATTAGAGAGTGAACTGTCATGGAATACTCAATCCATGAGAATTCTTTAACAACCAACACTGCTAAGTCTTTAGTTAGTTGTCTAAACTTATCAACATTGATTAGTTCAGTGGAAGACACAATACGAAGTATTACAGAATGACACTGCAAGAGGGTCTTGAAAGGTTTTCGATAATTCGAGGGAACGCTTTCAACTATAGCACCTCTCAGGTCAAAGAAAAAGAATTTTCGACCTTGGTTGCTAGTAGTTGATGTTCCG
Organism: Didymodactylos carnosus; assembly: GCA_905250885.1. Lineage (NCBI taxonomy): Eukaryota > Metazoa > Rotifera > Eurotatoria > Philodinida > Philodinidae > Didymodactylos > Didymodactylos carnosus. Next base: position 18,717 of record CAJNOQ010001180.1, read on the forward strand.
GAATTATCCGTTGCATCTACCTGGTCCAATCGAAGACCCGTTTTTGTTTCTGTTTCGCTAAGAACTAAACTTCGTGCTTTTTTAATCTGTTCTTTAATATCTCCTCGTTCGGACCAATTTAGAACATTGGCTCGAAGGTGGTACATTAATTTAAGGAGCCAAGATACTCCATTTATGTATTAATGAGTAATTGTGATAAAATGATTGTCAAGAGTAGACACTGGTTCGCTTGTGAGATCATGTTTGGTAGCATAATCATTTTTACTCTTTGTAATTTGGCCACCGACTTTAACCATTTCTTTATAGAGAACTAAAGTTTTTTCTGCAGTACGATTAATAGCAAAATAATTTACATCTTGTATTTTATTTTGGTCTTTCCATTCAGCTGATCGAGTGGTGTAAAGAAGGCAGTCTGCACCACCCAAACCAGACCCCACTGTACGGACTTTTAAATCTTTCATACTGCTTTCAATACAAACTTTAACTTCGTATTTTTTGTTGTTATAGTTAAAAGTGATGCCTTTTTCCTGTAAGTGCTTTTCACCTGGTTCAAATACACCATTCACAGCAGATAGTAATTCTTTAGACTCTTTTTCAGCTGTAAGTGCCAATGGAATTTACCAATGTGAGCTGTTAGGAGTTTGATTTACCCATAAAACTTCCCTGTAGAGGCTTTTAAACTAAGCGGTACAAACATTTTGCTGAAGATGTTTGCCATTTCCATCGGTGAATTAGCGGATTTGTAAATAGACATTGTACCAGCTCCATCATGGCCAATTTTTTCTCGATATTCGAGCTTTTCTGGCACAATGACGCTTTGCTTAAGTAGCATGCCTATTAATCTTTTCACTGTTATTTGGATAACAGATTCTCTATCTTGCACATACACCCCTGTTTCTTTGATGAATGAAGCAGTGTTCCATCGTGAAAGCGATGGTAAGATATTGTTAGAGTAGTTTCCGACGTATTCTCTGTTAGAAATAGTCAAATGAGAACTACAAAATGTTTGAGAAAATCCATCTGGTTTCGACTTAGATCGACATGAGATTTTAATGCCAACGTTTCATCTAAAGTCAATTCATTTTTTTGTTTGACTTAGATCGTCAGTTTCGTAGAGTTCTTTGCCAACTTGAGCAAGTTTTTTATTTGTTTGATGGTTGCGCTAGTGGATCAACTAACCAAGAACTTCGTTAACTGTTAGATTGTTCGCGGCAGCGAACTCGTCTAACTCCTCGTTTAAATTAGTTAAACGACGTTTCTTTTGTTTATTGCCAACTTCGCTGAAATCTCTATTTGTTCTTTTCGGTGATTTTGGATGTTGTTTTAATTCACTTTTGTGAAGTATTACCTGTACATATTCGTTTTCTCTTCGGTCATTGCTTCTTTTTCGCGAATTTTCGAACTGATATACTTCTTTGCAAAATTAGAATTAATGAAATTTGAGATTGTCTCTTTATTCTCATCGCATTCCTCTGCGTCCAAACTTCACATATTCGGATGACAGCCAACTCAACATCTTTTTCACAAGTGTGAATAATCTCATAAAGCTGATGCAAAGTAATTGAAGTAGGTCTCTCTTGTGAAACAGTTTCAGTTTGAGTTGGAGAGGTTGTTGAGTTTGTTGCCATTGCTGAGTACAGAACTTTCGACCTACTACCGGCGCTACGAGTGCCAAGTAGACTATAGTTAACAATCATCTACCTATCTGACATCTATGGTACTCACGTAACTGTGCACCGGATTCTAAGGCCGTTCACGCCTTAGAAATAATAGTAGATCGCAGAGGCCTAGATCTCCAGACCAGGAAAGAACCTACGCGTGGTTATAAAGCCTGGTTGACAAAGCACTGAAGACATATACCTTTTGAAGATCTCAGCTCCTATCCGGTAACGTCACTGGACTCTCTTTGGAGGTTTAGAACTTCCTCGGCCTTCTGCGCTGCTCTGTTGAACCGTTTCGTGCACAACGAGAGCCCAGAGACATTCGCAAAAATAATAATCAGTGAGTGTGGCCTCGGCCGAACAATTAACGGCTGCTGACAAACTGCGTTGTGAGCTAGAGGAGAGGTAGCATTTTCGCTTCCTACCAACCGCTTTCGAACCAACCGAAAGACACACCATTCGATGCAGTTTCTCGCGCTGAATTCGAAATGTGAATTCGAAACTTTGCTCTAAAAGCGCTTGGGCAGTTAGAAAAATAAGAAAAACCTTTGAAAACCAGGGTTTTTTGAAAATCTTATATCTCAGTCTAGAAATATTCGTGCATTTTTGTGCATCTATAGTAGACGCGTCATATAGAACACAATTATCTCTGAAAGTTTTAACAAAATTGGAGCTGTGGGAAAATGTGAACTCTACTTTACTGAAGACGCCTTTTGAAGACGCCTGTAGTGCAGAAAGGAGAATTATTTTTTCAACTGGAAAAAAGAAAAAACAAAATTTTTTTACGAGTCGGTAGAGCAGATGTTTTACTTTCAGAATATAAACATTTTGTTAGTCCAGTATTCCTATCTTCTCTGAAAAAATGAATTTTTTTCCGAAGTCGCTGAAAAACGGCTGAAAGCGTCCTTAGTTGGTGACAAAGGTTTTGCAGTAAAGTAAGAAACCGAAACAAAATCTTCCGCTTTATTTAATCGGCCATGAGCCATAGTATACTCTACATTAGTCAAACCACCAAAAATCTCACTTTCATTTTTTCACCTAATGTTCACGTTGTTGCCCACGTTGTTGAAATGAGATAGAGAACAAGCGAGTTTTTCAGAAGATCTTTGGAAAACTAGCTTGAGTTTTTCGAAAATCACATAGAAATGTATTGATTTTTTTTCATGGGCTGATAGCCCGGGATGTTCTCTTCAAAATGGGAGTAAAGTGAAACCTTGATTTTCTGCGGTTCGGGCGTTGTATCGACTTTCCAACAAGTCCAAGGACTGGCACCCGGTGATTCTTGGTAGTCCTAACGACGGATCGACTATGGATAATTCACTATTCACTCAAAAAACATCAGAACAAGCTCAAAATCTCAGGATATGATTAATGGTTTCCGCTAAGCGTGATTATAAGATTGGGAAATCGAAAAGCATAGTTTTGTTAATTTCCAGAAACCCTTTTGGAAAACCTTAGAATATTGATTAATTTATTTAAAGATGTCCTATAAACAGGATATAGAATAGCTTAAACACTCTACATTCAGAAGTTTTAAACTCGTTCTGATGTTTTTTGAGTGAATACTGAATTTTTTAATGTTAGGTAAAAACAGCCAGAAAATCCTAATTTTCGAAAAACTGGCCTTTCGGTAGATTTTTAAAACTTTTTTTAAAAGCAAATATTGCCACGAGACTCAACATGGTCAATTATCCATAGTCGATCCGTCGTTAGGACTACCAAGAGTCACCGGGTGCCAGTCCTTGGACTTGTTGGAAAGTCGATACAACGCCCGAACCGCAGAAAATCAAGGTTTCACTTTACTCCCATTTTGAAGAGAACATCCCGGGCTATCAGCCCATGAAAAAAAATCAATACATTTCTATGTGATTTTCGGAAAACCCAAGCTAGTTTTACAAAGATCTTCTGAAAAACTCGCTTGAAAAGCTTTTTCAAAATTCGCTTTTGCTTACAGAAATAAGTGGTCAGGTATCTAGTTATCAAAACTGTAAACCGCAGTTATCTATCTCATTTCTGCGAAACGTTATTCGAAAAATATCCGAGAACACTGTATTTTGGACCGCATAGTAGTTCTATTTATAAATAAAACCATTTTATTTATCGATTTATAATAGTTTAAGACATATCTGAAATATTCAAAATGAGAAATATTTTCTGTTTAAGTTAATTGAGACTTCTTCTGACTTAGACAATCACTTCAGTTTCCCGTAAGAGTTTTTGATTTTTTTGATCGTGGCGTCCATGGAAAGCCGCAGAGACCACTTCTCAGTCCATATGAACCCCAAGTATTTAAACCACTTTATTTGCTCAAGAGAAAACCCGTTCATAAACAGTGAAATCGTTGGTCTCACCACTTGCTTATGGAAGATCTGAAAAACCGTTTTATTGTAGTTAATAGGTTGCTCATGCATGACTGCGTGATTTACAATTCTTTCTCAAACTCTATTTCCTTCTTCAAAAAATTTCTGAACAAAACATTCTAAACAAAGCTGATTAAACGAATATTAACTGACAATTTAGAAAAATTGAAAGATTGTAGGTAAGATAAGTAAAAATGTGGAAAAAAAGGTCCACAGTTTACAAAAAAGCATATTCAAAATCGATAATAAGACTAACATCGCCTTATACATAGTGAAATAGTTAACTTCACTATGTATAAGGTGATGTTAGTCTTATTATTGATTATAGAAACTGATATCCGTATCGTACAGTCCTGTTTAACCGTTGCACAGAATACGCATGTCAAAACTGATATCCGCTTTATAAATCCATTGATAGATCCATGAAAATAACTTCGCCAGAGGCATTTTTTGTGAAAAACCGGTTTTTCGCCTATTACCAGCTAAAATTAAAATCCTTATATCTCGCTCAAATCTCACGCTAAATCAAGTTTTTCAGAAGAAATTTTCAGAAAACGATCAGGACAGGTCACAAATCTTAGTTAAAGACGGAAAAGGTGAAATTTCAGCTGGGCATTCGTTTCAGGTTTTCCAGAAACCTTCTGAAAAACTCCAAAGGCTTAGTGTTCTGCTGGAACACTTTTTCGGCTTGATAACAATATACGGCGCCTTATAAGTCTTCTCTGAAAATTTCCTTGATTTAGCGTGAGATTTGAGCGAGATATAAGGATTTTAATTTTAGCTGGTAATAGGCGAAAAACCGGTTTTTCACAAAAAATGCCTCTGGCGAAGTTATTTTCATTCCTACACAAAAACAAATGTTGCCACTATGCTCAGCGTAGTCGATTACCTATATTCCATGGCATTTTCAGGTTCCCAGAGATCTCTACTCGGAGACAGACACGTGGTCGGGGAAAGCAAGCCCTGTCCGAACGACCATAGCTGGAGAGCTGGGACTTGCATAATCTTGTAGAGTAACGTCCGGAATACCTATACATGCAGTAAAACTACTAACATTCTATGTTAGTTTTCTGAGAACGGTACTGATGATCGTTTTTTCATATATTCGACATTATAGGATCTATGACATGTTGATATATAGTGTAAGATCTTTTAATAATGTAATAGTCAATATTTGGTCTAATTGCACTCATTGATGCAGTTTTTTACGGGCTTCAATTTGGTATAAAGTACTTAGTAAAATCATTTGACCTTAAGGTCGAACCAGGGGGCGTAAAGGTTTTGCAACACCCTGTATATCTGATTTTACTCATGATCGGTTCAAATTTGTAGAGACATTCCTACTGTTTCCAGTCGTACACATGTATAAAAATCAGATTTAATAAGTCAACCTTTTTTCCGAATAGGCTTCATTGGTATATCATTGGAATAATGTTTGACAAATGTCTTTTGGATTTGCCGTTTTTTCCTCATCTTAGATAATATTATGTTCTTCGTATAGTACTGCCGCTATCAGTGAACTGCTCATGTTACGCACGCTTTGCTCTGATCTGATTTTTCCACCGAGTTTGACAGCAATGTCGAAATATAGCTTTATCTCATAAACTATCGTTGTCAGTATCCTCAATACTAATGTGACTAAAGTGCATATTATTTGACATCGAAATCATATGCATCAACGATTACCAACTAGAAATGATCATTGTGCACAAGCACATAGAATTCATCAATATCCCAATTACAGCCTTACTCTATTGTTTGATATATTGGAATATTTGATATATTTGAATATCTAAGAAATTATCTTGGTGACCTTCATCAACTTACAACATATGCAGTACAACAATATAAGTGAGTAGTAGAGAAATGAAAACATATTGTTCCAAAGAAACAAAATCATTTTTATGATATTGTTATTATAGCAATTATCATTTGTAATACAAACGTTTTTATGTTCGATTACTATGTTTGTAATTCCTTTTCAACTACATGCGCCAGACTCTCTATCACTGTTATAATTGTTATGCTATTTTGTCTTTCGTTTTTTAATAATGATGATTAGAAACAAAATTATTTCTTTTCTCTTCTAAAAACATTAGCAATAACAACATCATAAAAGCAATCTTGACTATGTTTCGATTCTTCTATTGAAATGATCCGACAAAAGAATGTAACAGCTGGTAAAAGTACTATCTGAAAATAAAAAGTGCACCCACGCAACTTTTGAGGTTGTCTGTTACAGTCTAAGAAACATCAATGGATTTATAAAGCGGATATCAGTTTTGACATGCGTATTCTGTGCAACGGTTAAACAGGACTGTACGATACGGATATCAGTTTCTATAATCAATAATAAGACTAACATCACCTTATACATAGTGAAGTTAACTATTTCACTATGTATAAGGCGATGTTAGTCTTATTATCGATTTTGAATATGCTTTTTTGTAAACTGTGGACCTTTTTTTCCACATTTTTACTTATCTTACCTACAATCTTTCAATTTTTCTAAATTGTCAGTTAATATTCGTTTAATCAGCTTTGTTTAGAATGTTTTGCCATCGTTGTCAGCGTCCTCAACATCAATATGGCTCAATTGAATATCATCTGAACTCATTTCAGTTGTGCTTTTTGCTCATGGACGAACTGAAATCGACTTCGCATCAACATCCAACGTTGTTTACATATCCTGCAAATGCCACGTTAAAAGTAATTCTGTCACAACATAAGTTTATTCGCTCTGCAGTAAAACACTTTTCAACGAGAAAAATATCAATAGAAAGTACCATTGCTCATTTTGAAGTAGATGGGAAAGTTGTGGACGAAAACACTCTGTTCTCATCGGTCGATAACGTACCAACTTTAACATTAGTTCTTCCGTCCCCTGGTATTAAATTATCTTTTCATAAAACAAGAGATGTTTCACCTGATCCAGTAATGTTAGCGAAACATAGGCAACATATGGATCAACGATTACCAACTAACAATGGTCATCGTATAAAAGCACATAAAATTCATCGATATCCCAATAGTAGCCTTGATCTATTGTTTGATACATTGGATGGGCAATTAACCTACATATTTAGATATCTAAGAAGTCATATTGGTGAAATACATCCATTTACAACATATGCAGTACAACAATACATGGACAATGATAAAGAAAAGAAAAAATGGGAACAATGGGAAACAGGAATTTATAAAATGGTTGGGGATGCAGATGGAACTATTCATATTGCAGTTGCCTCAGATTGGTAAGCTTACTGTTGAGCTTTTCCTGGAGATATTTCAAGGATATCAGCGTTATAGTAAGATCATCTGCTGAAGTAATCTTTTAATCTAAGAGAAATGTCTTTTTTGTGACCTTACTAGTAGAGATCTGCACGAACAAGGGAATTCCCGTGTCTCGGACATGCCACGTACTGCCCCCGGACATGGGTGGTCAACTGCTCTCTTCGACAGGCACTGGCTTTTCAAAATAATGCCACCTCGTCTGTGACGCATAAGAGAGAAAAAGAATGTTTTTTCTGCATAGGCAGCGAAAAAATTCCAAGGAAGGGTACGGACAAGCACTCTCGGTAGAGCTACGGGCACGAACGAGCAAAATAATTTTGCCTGTGCAGATCTCTGCTTACTACACATCAATCGGATATAGAATGATTACTGAGATTTTGATTTTTAACCTATTTCTCACTTCTTCCATGCTTTAGGGGTGCTGGCACGATCGAGAGTGCACTTGTTGCTAGTGCAATGATGAATGGTCTAGATAAAACTGCTCAACAACAACAAGCAACACCAAATTTACCCCATTACTCTATACATTTAGGCGATATTTACTATGTTGGTTTAAAAGAAGAGGTTGAACATTGCTGTTTAGGTGTTAAACCGCATTGGAGTGAACAAGGAGTGTTCTGGCCAATTGGGAAAAATGGCAGTTTTGCAATACCAGGCAATCATGAGTTATACAGCAGAGGATATGGATATTGGGATCATTTTCTGCCAAGTAAATGTATCTCTTTAATTCAATTACTTCTAACTAATTAGAATGTGTTTAGGATTAGGTTTATTTGATCCGACCGATTTAACAAAACCAATTCACTGTCAAAAAGCGTCATATTGGTTATTAGAAAATGACAACTGGAGAGTAATTGGATTGGATACCGGTTATGATTCGTATTCAGTAATTACGATCGATAAGTTCCCTATTAAATTACCACATCAATTAATGGATTGGCTTCAGAATGTAGTTTGTTTAAGTCCAACAATGACTGATAAACGAGGTCTACTATTCTTCTCACATCATCAAGTTATTAGTGCTTGGGGTCACGAGCCGCATTCAAGTAAGAGAACAATACACGACAACTTCTGCTAGCGTTTACACCAGATAAAAGTGAATAATGTTCAGTTATGATAGCATAAGGACTTATTTTTAATGAAAATTCAAACAATGTTTTAGAATCTCTAATAGCTCACATAGTACTTTGAATTTGACTTGATACCATTATGTCGTACGTAGGATCATTATTTCATTTTACCCTAATCATTTTTATTTTTTGAAACTTTTAATCTTTATGGTATCCATTAATCGAGAAAATATTCCTTTCTAACAGATTTTCCGGAACAACTGGCATCCTTACTACCACCTGGGCGAGTTGTATTGTATATGTGGGGTCATGAACACCGTTTATCGTTTTACGAAAAACAAGCAATACACCGGGACGGTAAAACACTGACAATGTATGGTAGATGTATAGGGAATTCGGGATTTCCAACACTAGTAACTAAATTACCGTCAAAAGCTCGTGAAACCAAGTTATTGTACTATGATGATCGCCTTTTTAGTATTGCTAGTAAAAATGCTTTTATAAATATGGCATTAGGTTTCAACGGTTTTGTGTCAATGAAATTTGTTAAACCAAAAGAAGAATTTAATAAAACAAGTTTGTATTTAAGTTATAAAAGTCTTGGTCTAAAAGCAGATGGTCAACTTACCGATGAGAATCCAGTTGAATTAGTTAGGGAAGAATGGGGTGTTGATTCCAATGGAAATGTCCTTCTGATTAAATTACAACCAGTTAACAAAGAATTAACGGAAAACGTACATGTAGGGAATGAAGACGATCAGCCGCTAACATTATTAGGATCATTACAAGCTCTTGAATCAAGTTATTGTACAACATTATGAAACCATTCACTTCTGTTCTTAGTTGTTTAATGTTATTTTATTTATTTTACTTTATGAAAAAAAAATCAGTGGCTTACAAAACGGATATCGATTTAAGCATTTACTACTAAAGAAACCGACTTCCGTACGTACAATAATTCAGCATTGAACATATATTGTCACAAACATATATTGTTACTTAAAACACACTTGACGGAACAGAGAGATAAAAGAAATGTTGTTGAATTCATTATCTTTTCCCCACAGAATGAAATAAATCATTTCATTCAAAAGAGTAATCGTATTTTTTAATCATATTGGAAGTGTAAAAGTTGAACAGATAGAAGAGAAAAGAAACATCAGTGAATAGCTTCCACATCGCCTATATGTACATCACTTCTTTCATTCATGGAGATTTGTCGTCCGCCCTAACATAAAATATACATTTAATAACACTACACCCGTTAAACCAGTGCCATGCCGATTTTACTAGATGATCTAAGCGCTAGTTAAAAGTTTAGAAATTAGCTAAATATAAAATTCAACCCAATTTATAAAAGTTCGGTGACTGAGCCAACCTCTGGTCAGATTTCTCTATTTGCCACTATACGCTGCTTGCTGTATAAATATTTGTAATGGTTTATCTTTTTTTTGGTGTACAAGTTGTGATCATAATTTATACCATTTAGATGACAAAAAGAGCCCTTTGACTTTAACTTTCATTCGATATGTTCTCTTTCATTGCCATGCAGCACAGCCATACGTTTGTGATTTCATAATTTTACAGAGCTGTTTCATAAACCCTCCAATGACTTATTGGATATTCAAACATCATCCAATGGTGTTTGGTTTCTTTTCAGAGTGTTCGAAAAGTTGCGAATGTTATTATACATCAAATTTCTGGACTTTAAAATAAGGTATAAATGAGCTTTTGAATATCTAAAACTGAGAGTTGTCTCATAAACATAGGAGACAAACGGTTGTTTTTATCACAGTAGTAGACGTATACGTCTGCTCCTATAGGAGCAGATTATCAAACTAAATAGAAAGTTTTAAAGGTACTACAGATGAAAATAAGTTTACCTGTTTACACATGCATAAGCCTTATGCCATTCACTCACATAGTCAGAATGATATTTGAAATTAATTAGATTCAACAAAATTATTCAAAATTGAGGAAATTGAATAGAAGTAAATTGAATGGATTTGAATTGTCCAGCTCTGCTACGAATGTTAGATTTTGATTTGAATTTATCATATTTTCAATTCAATGATTGATATCATCAATATTTTTCTTCAGTTGTTCTAAGTCACTTTTGGACACATCAAATTATTTTTGTATTTGTTTCAAACCACTATCACGTATGGTGGTACGTGGTCTCTTGACATGAAGCAGTGAGAGAACAGCCAATCAACAGCCAATGCACCTAAAAAAAGAGACTGATTTTTGCGGAACTTTATCTAGTACATATTATAGCTGATATCAAGGCCTTTTAGAATATATATTCGGAGTTCTCTCACCAGAAGCCGCTACTGAGATATCAGTGTTTTTCAAAAACTGTTTGTCATGACAACAGCGTTAAAATCCTTAGAGTTGTTGAAGTACTCTGTTAATATGCAGATTTTTGTCACAATTTTGGGTCTCCATATTATTATCCAGTCAAAAAAGAAATAATGGAACGATCTACAGGTTCTGAAAATGGCTCCTTAATCTCGTTTACTCATGTACGATCGATTTCTTGCAAAACACTGATATCTCACTAAACGGCTTTTGGTAAGAGAACTCCGAATATATATTCTAAAAGTTCTTGATATCCGCTATAATATGTACTGGAAAAAGTTCCGCAAAACTGAGTCTCTTTTTTTAACTTCAAGTGCATTGGTGAATATCCAACTGGCTTTTGATTATATGAGTCATCGTCGTGTGGCTACGTACCATGGATTGATAATTGATAAGAAACTTTTCTACTTCTTGCTTCGATTCTTGAATATCACCAAATATTCTATATTTTTGAGCAACAGCGAGTATTTCCTTGTTCAATCACATCAGATCATCGAAACGTGCACATTGATAATTTAATTTATCGATGAATACATCTTGTATAACAATTAAATCAATTGTTCAATGTAAATAATTCGTCAAACAGCTTTTTGACATTTGACTTCACGATTGATGAAAGTCAATTGTTTACTGCTTTTATGATGATCAATCACGTATTCTAGAGCATCTAATTGCTAATTAGAATTTGTGACTATATCTATGTGTTTAATTGATTCATCATTTTCTATTGGCACAGAATGTATTTTTTTCATTAAATTTTTTAGAGAAAAAGCTGATATTATTTTTTGAATCAGATCTGAAAAGATAGCGAAGAACTGACAGAGTTATTCTGTAAACAAAAGCTGGTAAAGAAAGGAATTCATTTAATTTTTTCTACAATTTTGATTCCGGAAAAAAACGTTTTTGTATTCTTTCGCCTAATTGAGCCCGGTTGTTTCCTTATGAAGACATCTGATATGTGTGAGTAGAAATTAAACGTACAAAATACTGAATGTGTTTCTTTCTACAGATTATTGCAGTAAATACCATTTTTTATCCGTTTCTACACAAAAACTGTGTCTATCGTACATTAACACGTAGAAATTGGCAAGGATATTTTATAGGCAAAAAACTGCATTGACCTTTTCAGCTGTATAATCTGTACCACAGACAATTTCGTTCGTGTGTTTTTCTAGTAGGTCAAATCTGTTACACAGCGATATTCATTTGACATTCTAGTACCAGTAGTATACACTGTTTTCATGTTTTAAGAATGTTATTTTTCCAGAATTATAAGATGATAGATGAGTAGCTTCTGCGACAGACATAGTTCACTCGTGCCTCAATCGAAAAGAGTCAGTATTTTTGCCGGACTATTCTGAGATGAAAGTTTTATCTCATCTCATCTTTAGTTCGAAAAATGTCATCCTGTTCGTACCGTATCAAGGATACTTTAAACAAATAATAAAATATAATTTTTCGGTTGTTTTGTTGCTATTATCAGTCTCGTTCTTTTTATTAATGTGTAAAAGCATGTTCCTATCATTCGCATGGATATATTTTTTATTTGTTTTTCTTTCCTACATCAAATTTATTCGACATTTAAAATTTCTCTACCATGTAGACATGTAATAAAAAGCAGTAGAATCATTTTACCTTTGAATGGAGCCGAGAGTTACCTTCAAAAAAATGTCGATTTCACCATGAATATCGCAAAGGTTTAAAATATACTATAAAATTAGCGAAATTTTCAGTCGCAGCATTCACTTCATTTTTCAAAATTGTTCTAAGATCTGCTGCTAAGCAACACCATTTGGTTGAGATAAATGCAAGGGAGAAAAGTGAACTCCAAGGGTCCACAAGAGACTGTGTGAAACTATTAAACTTAACGTTTTTCCAATGTCTATGCTCAGCTAATTCGTATTCGTACTACCAAAATAACAGCTGGGAATATCTAGCATACACTAACAGGTGTTGCAAAGAGTTCCTGGAAAAAATATCAAACATTATTTCTGCATGTTCACGATGTGTTGAAGAGTTAATTATTTTTTCGTTGGAAAAAGCAAAGTCTGAACTTCAAAGAACATAGAAAATAAAATTTTTTGTGATTGAGTTTGAGTGAGAAGAGATCTAAATACCAAACGTCGCCTAAAAATCTTTTCCAACGCACTTTTTCTTTAATTTTTTGCTGCAATCTGAGCAGAAATTTTTTTGAAAACTAAATCGAATGGATTTGCTATTTGATACCATCGGCAATTAAATGTAACAAGTGCAAAACTGCAGAAGTAACAAAAAAAATTCTAAATAAATAAAGTTTATACGTCAGCAATCACAACCATTACAGTGAATTGCTATTATTGATGTTTTAAGTTACTTATCCTTTTATTGATTCATCAACAAACGATTTATTCTTTAAGACAAAAACGCAAATATTGATATTGTTTCAAGTGTACTTGATGAGCTCTGTTTCTGCAATCGTAGAACAGAAAGAGAGCAACAGAGACATGTTGTAGTCTTCGTGGTCGGCGATAGTAAATAAATGCTGCATTATTATGTCGACATAAATGAAAGTTTCATTTTTACTGGTGTTGCAATCATTTTAAGAGAAAGTTAATGGAAAAAAAGTGTTGTTTTTTTCTTGATATATCCACAGCGTAAAAAGCAACTACTTACTACTATTTACTATTCACTATAAAAAATAATCTAACTCTAAAAAATAACCAGAGTCAGTGTTAATTTTGTCTGTATGAATCTACCTTCGAGAAGTTAAAAAGAAACTAATAAAACTGCACTGTTCTCCTGATATTCGGAACCACATCAAGAGAAGCAAAAGATCTGTTATGTGACTATCAGGAGTCGTCATGAAAACTCCATGGGATCTCAAGATACAAAGTTGTTTAAAGTATCCTTGAGACTTTACGGGCAAAATGGAAATTTTTGAACTGAGGATCAGATAGGACAAAAATTTCATCTCATGAAATTCCATCAAAAATATTGACTTTTTTCGATTCATGCTCGAGTGAAGTATATCTGTCGCAGATGTATTCAATGATAAATTAACGTATCAGTGCGCACGTTTCAATAATTTGATGCGATTGAACAAAGAAATGTTCGATGTTGTTCAACAATATAAATTATTTAGTCTATGTGATATGCAGGTATGACTCATTGTTTATTGTCCATTTGCAAAGCGCAGAGTGAAGAGATGATAGCAAACAGCTATGGGCAACTATCTATTATCAAATGAAAGCTACGTATGTATCCTGACTACAGCCTCAAAAACACTGAAACTTTGGCATTTGTTGTAGTGCCCCCCTTTCGGTTCGGAAAAAGCATTTATCATAGAGTGAAAAGTGAGATAGACCCTTTTCGAGAAAACGAATATACTACCTACCTGCATGTCAAAGAGGCCAAAATTTGATGTTTCTGGCAAAATGGACGGTAAATTTGAGAAGGAAGCACATTTTCAGATTGTAGCGGACGGACCGAAAATTTTCTAATAAATTTTTAATTCATATGTGATAATGGTTTGAAACAAATACAAAAGCAATTACCAAGTAGGGATGGATGACTATCAAACGAAAAGGGGCTTTTCCAGTGGTATTTTATAGATTTTGTCCTAGATTACTGCACGCGTACATTTTTAATTAAACTTTTTTAAACTTTAACTCGCACCTCTCCAGTCCAATGGCCATTGAAATCGGGTTACTGCATTTGTGCCCAAAGGTACTGAGACACTGAGCATTAGATAGCTTTCCAAGACTATCACACGACTGCCGTTGCCGAGATTCGAACTCCGTATCTTTGAGGTACGTTGTCTGCTCACTAGCCGACTGAGCCATGCTGCTCTTATTATTAACTAATTAACATAAACCTTGTATATCAAAATATTTTGTATACCGAAATTTCACGGGGTAAACTTTTGAATATTTGCTGTTATACATCTAAATGGGGGTCTATCAAGTGAAACCATTTTTTTTGAAACTTATCAATTCAACTGACTGTAACCTTTTTAAGTTTAGAATATTACGTTTTACTTAAAACACTGCCCGATTTAGATGTTTTGAACCCAGAATTAATCCAGCGACCTGATTCAGCTCATTTCAGAATATGTATGGTAATGAAATCATAATTCTCTCTCATGTGTAATATAAAAACAGACAAGTATCTTTTTCCTTTTACGTACTATCCAAAATTCTCTGTCTTTTCCCCAGCGACGCCTACCCTCAACATATTTACAACTCTTGACCGAAATCTTTATTTGAGATACGACCTACAGGCTATTTCTGTCTAGACTAGATCTACAAACTCCGGTTCTGATGTAATAACTCTTAGTTAAGAAGTGCGCTCTTTAGTCTTAAATAAAATAATGGTCACTGTTCAAGAATAATTAGAAAAATGAACATATTCGGACATAGACTGTCGTTGATGTAAAGAACAGCAACTTTCCTTAATAAATTTGTGTATTACTCATTTCTTTTTACTTTTGATAGACAGTAAACCTGGCAGAATTACTTGACCAGTTGTGATAGTACGGTCATAGCTGAAAGAGTAACTCGATTGTTTCATTGTTCTGATACTTCTTGTTGCAGAGAGATTGTTAGATTCAGGAGAAAAATTGACTGAAGAAACTGAGGAGATCATAGACGATATAACGAATAATGAACAAATGGCTAACAACAAAAATTATGAGTGTATATCCATTTATATAGAAACTACTTCTTTCATCGATATTTATGCATGAAATTATTATTATTACACATTACATACAGAAAATAAAATTAATAGAAGACAAACAAAATATAATAGAGTTTTAGTCATTGATTCACATCTAAACGAACCAACGGAAGTTGTAGTATCTGTTGAGGGTGTCGTCGTTATTAAAATGTTTCTATATGGGTTGATTAATTCCGATGCTTGTGAATGTACAATTTGTTGAATGAGACCGTATACCAATAGACTATTACATATATTATTCTGGTTTCTGTTACATGTATAGGTCATTGTGTCATAATTGTTTGTATGTGGATGGTACAACTATAAAAATACTGACATAAATTATCAAAAAGAAAATCATTCATTTACTTACATTCGTTAATTTTTCTGATGTAATGCGTATTCCAACAGATAATTCTGTTCCATTTTTTCTCTTAGCACATGAAGTCATTGTCGGTTCGTCCACTGTTGTACCTGATGCTTGACAAAAACCATGTAGACATGAAACTGTATCATCAAGGGCATCATCATGACATGATAAATCTGTTGTGCTATTATCATAGAGGATGTTAGATAATAATCGCCACAGATTTGCTGAATATCCATTGAATTTCTTAATATTGTCGAAGAGTTTATTTTCGATCGACATCAATGAACATTCGTCATCAAAACATCGATGCTCAATTGAACGATGTATTTTCATTTCATCTAACC
>CAJNOQ010001181.1:0-34866 GCA_905250885.1 Didymodactylos carnosus
CTGTGAACAGAGCATTTTGTACAAATATCGCTTTTGGTTCCTTCAAGGATTTCCTTTTAATAAACCCAACCATAAGTCAGAAAAAAAATTTAAACATACATCTAGAAAGAGCATGAAATGCTGATTCTAGTAGAGTACTTTTGATTCTCTCGAATCAGTTATAAATGATTGAAAATTGATTAAACATTTAGTGCAAACATTTTGGCAACAAGTGTAAAAAAATCATCATTTTATAAAACGCCACTGAAACTAGTTTTTTCCAGGTAGATATAATAAAGTTTTGCTTTTGTACTTACTGTGTTCCACTTTATTTTTCGAACCTTGATAACTGATTTGATCAACGGTAGTTTTTAAGTGCAAATGTCTAACCTTTCCATTATAGTTTTAAAAGAAAAGAATAAAGCGCATTAGTTTATTGTTCGATTAATATTGACGATTTTTCCTCAATTCGTCATTAATCACTTAAGAGGATAAGAAGTTTAAAAAGCTGAGAGCTACATTCTTATTGCAAAATTCAAGTCATCTATATAGAATGTTTTGATAATACTTATTAAATATAGTATCGCATCTTACAGTAAAGTGTATAAACAGCAAGTTTTTTCTATACTACAAACGCGTTTAAATTCCAGTGCCTTGTTTACAACGATCCAGAACAATGATCACTGCATGCTCTCTCTACTACTACAAAAAGATTATAATATTTTTCTTTGTTAGTAAAGAATTTCGTTGACAAGTAAATAGATGTCTTAACAATAGAAAATACTTTAATTCTTTGTTTTAATCTTTTCTAGTCTGTTTTCCTCTTACGAATAACTCGTCCATGCGAGAAGAAAGCGTGACAGTATATGAAATAATTTCCTTTTTCTAATCTAGGTCTATCGTCTTCTTTAGATACTATAAATAGTTCGTACATTCAACAGATTCTTCATCCGTTTCAAACATTTACAAAGCTTATTACTGTTTATTCACTTTAAATCAGTTTTTATTATATACATTATTCGGTAAGTTAATTGTTTTAGATTTTACACTTGAGCATACATAGACTGTCAAAAAAGAACGAGAATCAATGACAGTCAAACCTTTTTTTGGTACTTATATGTAGAATCATTAGGTCCAACAATATTAAAGTAATCATTAGTACATTTTTACGTGTTTAGACTCAACATTTTTCACATTATTTCATTATGTTTGCCAAATTATTATTAATCGTTTTGCTGATCGCAGCTTTACTTGCTACTGTTGCTAAAGCACAATGGGGATGTAAGCTCTCTTGATTCTTTCACAAAGATAACAAATGATCTGTTATGCATTCTTATTTAATAGTTGGATATCCATATGGTGGTATTGGTTACGGTCTTTATGGCGGTTACGGTCTTTATGGTGGTTACGGTGTACTCGGTTGGGGACGATAAATCAAATTTAGAAATGTAAGTAGTTTAGCAGAAAAACACAAATCGTTTCTGCTAGCTAGATATTATGAGATAGAAATAAAGTTAAGAAAATTGAAGCTATTTCCTAGAACTACTTTCGTAAGATTGTTAGTGTCTGATGTAAAAAAATATTCATACATGTCTTTTATTCTAGATTTAACCGATGACTGATTGAATAACATCTGGAATGTACAATATTGGATTATATCTTGATACACATATTGCATAGAGAATATGTAAATATTAATGTTTGAGATGAATTTTGGCGCCAAAGTTATTTTTACGGCCCATCTGCGTTTAATTTTTGTTCAAATATTTTTGTTTTTATTTTAAACCGTGTTTTCTATTTTTAATTGTTTAATTCAAAAAATCAAATTTAAAAAAAATATATATCATATAATCAACTACGAAATAATTCTTATTTTTGACAATGAATTCAAACAAGACTAGAAACGAGAGAAAGCAAAGTAACAATTGAGCCTTGAATCAAGAAGAGTTCTTTTAGTATGGAAAGCAAGAATTTAGCAACAAAAAGTGAAAAGAAAAAGTTCGAACAAATTTGAAACTTTTCAAATATATTTCTAGGACGGCTTTTATACATCAGAAAAAACACTTCAAAAATATTTAAATAATTGTAATGAAAACATATTATTAAATTACGGATGATACAATAAAATGTTTTAGGTCACTCGAAATATCTTAAAACTTGTAAAGTTTTAAGTTTAAACTAGTAAAGTTTTAAGTTTAAACTAGTAAAAGCTGCAGACTTTGTTCACATATAAAATAGTACAAAATTCATTGGTTTTGTAGTGGAAAATATTAGATCAATAATTACGAACAAAAAATGATTTTATTTTGGTGAAAAATGCGTAAAAAAGTTGTAAATGAGCTTTTGTCTAGACTGAAACAGGGGTAAATTTTGCGCGATGCAGACGTTTTCTCGCTATTCATTCTATCCTGTGTCTATTACAAAAAGAGTTTTTGAGCGAGACATGAAACATGAACCCTAAGATAACAGTGTTTATCTACAGAAGGACGTTAGGATTCTAAGTAGATTTCTGGAAAAATTGTCACCAGGAAAAAAATGAAAAAACTAATAAAACTCGATGAACATTGCTATATCTTTCCAGCTTTAAGATCATACAATAGTACGTGGAGTTGCATGCAAACATCTTACATCCTTGTTCGTCTGTATCGCTATCTCTACAATGATTAAACTTGATCGAATAAGAGCCTTCAAACTTTGTGTTTGTTCCTCAGTGTGCGTTCGGTAACACTACAGCAAGCAGAAAAAAATAATAGAGAAAAATGAAAGCAGCACGATAAATCATATAATAATTCAAGAAAAAAACACCGATTAACGAATACCAGTCGAAGTTAATTACATTCCTCATAGCTACTGAATATTTTCTCCTAGACTTTAAGACATTCAGCGAACGAATTTAGCAGATTTAATTTTATTAAACGGAAAATAAAAATTTCAGAAAATGCATTTTTTTTTTCTATGAATTTTTCTAAACATTTTGGAAATAAAACAGATAGTTGTTATGACACTTGTAGACTAGAGATTATACAAAAAACAAAATCATTTTTGAGTGCAATTGTATTATTTAAAATACAAAAACTCATAATATTCGACTCATAATATTAGTTAAAACGAATAGATGACAGCCTTTCACAACAGCAAAAGCAACGAAATAATCATCTAGCGAAATTTCAGATACAAATAAAAAACAAAGTAACTTAACAAATAAACTGCATAATTGACTTTTATTTGATACACTAACATACTGAGCAATTTACGTTTCTTTTGACGTTGTCAGCATTTTGTACTTGTTGACGAAATAGGACAAATAAATTTTCCTGGGAAAGTCCACAAGTACTATCATCACTGGAGTACAAACCCAAATATATTCACTAGGGTATGTCTAGTAGCAAATAAAATCACGTCACTTCCTAACAGAGATCAGTCAACTCAAAACTAACGAAAATCGATTGTATCACACACTCTGATCACTTCGATTACACAAAAGTTAGCATGTTTGATAAGTGAGAGTATGAAACAGCTTGTATTTTATAAGATCAATGATTAGTGTTTGACCAACGACAACATATGTTTCAACATGAAATCGATGTGTCTTCTGAATAATAATAATAAATTATTAAGTATATAACACCTTATCCTCACAGCGATGACATGCGACAGTTCATTTTCGGAAATCTGTATGTGAACAACACTGCAAGAAATTGTCAAGTAGATACAAAAAAAGAAAGGAGAAAAAAGTCTAATACCGATTATAGTCAATGAACATTTTATATGAATAATTGCCGCGCAGTCAAACGATGATCTATTACAATTAATCAATAAACCAATTAATCACTGACAGTGATAGGTCATAAGAACATATTCATATAGACATATTTCAAAAAATAATAATAATTGCATATAACATGTTAAAAAAAAAGAGAAATCAGTGTCATTTTACCTTTTCTTATTTGTTAGAAATCGCAAATTCAGAATAGATCTATCGTACAAAATTCTAATAAGGTAAGCACTAGTCTTTGCCATTTATGAAGTTTAGTAGTTCACTTTTGCTTTTCGACATTGATCAGCATATTTGATGATTGGTTTATACTTACTTTGTATGATCTCCATGCATGTTTTACGCACACGGTATCAGTTTTAGAGACGTTAGATGACAAGTAGAGCCCTGCAGGTTACGACTTTTTGACAACCTATAACCTAATCAGGGCCACAAATAGGAGTAGAACATTAGGGGCGTGTAAAAAAATAAAATTTTTCTTGGAGGAAGTGTGAAATTGATAAAAAAAGTTTTTGTGCGAGGAATAATGGATAAAATAACAACAGCTTTTTCAATTATTCAGGGAAACACCCTCCCGTTATTTGCGCCTAAATTTAATCTAACCTATTAATGTTTTCTTAACTCAACCTAGGTTAACCTAATATAATCTATGCAATTTTTTTCCGAAACTTGGTTTCTGAAGCCTAAACTCCAGCTTTGTTCCAGATCATTATTCTTATCTAAACAGCATCTGATAGAAAAGCGTTACAAAATAAATCGCATTTTAATTGAATAAAGAAATGAATCAATTGAGTCTTTAATGTAACGTTTGGAAAATAGCTTTCTGAGTGGAGGAATCCTTTTTTTAGATAGTAGACCAGAATTTCACTTTAGGCTCTCGACGCTACGGTTCTGTTATTGATTGTGTATTCGTTATCTATTTTTAGTAAACGTAAGTTTTTTCTCTGAACTTTTTCATTGTGCCGTTTTTCAGTTTAAAAACAGTTCGGTTTAAACTCATCGGTCTGAACTTTATTGATTGAGCGAGAAAGTTCTACTTAAACGGTTTCAGAATTCCATCCGTTCGACTAATACAAGTAAATGTTGGTGGGATTAGTGTGATAAGCGAAAGTGTGAGAAAGTCTCAGTTCGTGGCAAGAAAGAGATACCTGATATCGTTCATGACAGTTATTTGACCCAATAAGCCTACGCTTTATTACTCAAAGTATTAGCAATTTTAATGTGGTCATTCAAAATCGTTTTTTTTCGTTTGAATTATAAATAGATTATCAATACCGTAACATACAATCGAAACTATAAAAAATTTCATAATCTACACCTAGTCTAACCTATAAAAATCGTAAGCTAAACCTGCAGGGTTCTAGTGACAAACATAGAATTGTCCTTAGAAACAAGGCACCTGACTAACAGCATTCATTCGATGTCTAGTTCAATAAACAGATCACATTTTACTTAACTTTCTACAGTCTAATTGTTCTTCTGAGAAAAATCATTGGTTATCGGATTATTTAAACGATCTCTCAGCAGTCTCATTTAGCTAATTTTACCCAAAAAGAAACAACGAACTATCAGGCACTATATATTGATTAATAATACCTATTTATTTATTTATTTAGTTATTTTTGATAATTATGAATTTTGATAATCGAAATCATGATTCTGGCTATTTCAGTCCAAGTCCAGACTCTGAATTTTCATCAACAAAAATACCAATCAAACAAATGAAACGAAATTTAAATAAGTCAAAGAATTATGATAATAGACAAAATGATGGGGAAGACGAGATGATTAATGAAAAAGAAAAGCCAAATGAATCATATGTGGCACTCATTGCGCGTGCTATATTAGCTAGCCCTGAAAGACGTTTATTATTAAACGATATTTATGACTGGATAATAGAACAATATCCATATTATGGAAAATTGACAGGCAAAGCCTGGAGAAATTCAGTGAGTCAGATTATATTCTTCTGCAGAATCCTTTATCTAAAATTTAATTTTTTCTATTTTTAGATCAGACATAATCTGAGTCTCAATGAATGTTTTGTACGATTGAATAAAGCAGAAAATGGTCGAGGTTGTTATTGGGGTGAGTAAACTGGAGAAAAAAAAAAAAGAGAAAAATTATAGAAATTCAGTGATATTTTGTTTCAGGTATACATCCAGCTAATGTTGACACATTTGAGCATGGTGACTTTCGTCGACGTCAAGCCCGATTACGTGCAAAACGTTCTGTTGTTGATCTAACAAAATATCCAAATGAAACATCATTTATGTTACAACAACAACAACAACAACAACAAGAACACTATTTAACACCAACGATAAACTTTTTAAATTCATCATCATCATATCTAAACTACAATACAATCTATAGTCCAAGTTCACCATTGACAACCAATGAAATAGATAGAACATTACCCTATCAACAAGATTCATCATTTTTAAGTAACCCGTTTACAAGTACATCATATTCATTTTTGTAATCATTTCTAAACTTCTGATATTCAACTTTTGTTTACAAAATGTATGTAAAGCAAATCACTTGAGGAAAAACTACACTACCTTCTTTATTCTTTTTTTGTATTTAAATTAATGAAAAAGTGAGTTTCTATTAATTTATGATTTATAATGGATTTGATCTTGGATATTGTATATTGGGGATTCAATTTTATTCATTTGTCTTTACCGTGGGAATGATCTTTTTGGCTTTTGAAAGTAAAACTCTTCACTCTGCTCATGCAAAAATATTTGCATGAAATTTGAAATTTTCAAACAGATAAAGGAAACATATTCACCACGAAAATCTTTTTTTTCCAAAAAATATATTCTCCATTTTGATCAACTCTCTGGCACAAGACATTTTTTCTCTTAATCTTAGTCACCCAACCACGACTGGTACATTAAGGTTTTACAGAAAAATTTATTGAGTAAAATAAGTTGTTGTTCATAAAAAGTAGTGAACTAACGACAAAAAAAACTGACCTTGATAAACATTCTCGTTGTGCAAAAATTAATTAACAATAAAAGAAAAGAAGATCTATAAGTAATGTGAGACTGAAATGAGTAAAAATATACACATGGCATAAAAAAGCCGTGACACAAAATTAAATATACAGAAACAAAAAAACTTAATACAGTAGAAAATAATTGATTTTATTCATTCTCTTTTGTTGAGACTAAAAAACTATAATTAGAGTTTGGTTGAATATTAATATGTACGTATTCTGCTTCAAACATTTCATCTATAAGGAGGCGGCTGGTTAGGGTAACCATCTTGCGAATAATAAACAGGTTGCTGTGGTGGATATCCGCCAGGCTGAGGATAATACCCACCTGGTTGTTGCGGCTGATAATATGGTTGAGGTACAGGTTGCCCTGGGTAAAACTGTTGTGGTTGACCGTAAGCGGGACCATAACCGGGTGGGACTTGTTGAGTTGGCTGCTGATAATAACTGCGAAAAATAAAATAAATGAAAGATCTAGGTAAATTATTTAAATAACAAAGTAAAATACTTACACATTTGTTTGTCCAGCTGGAGGTCGATTTTCATTGCCCATCATATCCTTACAACATTTGCCTAAACGGAAAAGTTATGAAATGTTCTTAGCCTTAAAAGTAAAACTCGTATACCCACAAAATATGAGTCATCAAAGGTCAGAGATGCAAAGTATATCGTAAGAATGGAGATACCTTAGTTTCTCACTCTTGTATAATAATAATGACTCAAATCAATAAGCAATAAAAAGAATAACATTTTCTATGCTATCAAGTGAAGCCACTGTTCTGTCTACGTTAATCTATTAAGCATACTTACAGCAGCAGAGAGCGGCGAGTGGAATACACAAGCAGCATAATAGATCATCACAGTCGTCCTAAAAGTAGATAGCAGTACAAAATTGACCAAAAAGGACCAGAAAACTAACAAACTACTTACCAAGCACATTTTTAGTTCTTGACTTCACGAAAATTTTATTCAATACTTTTCAGTTTGGCTACTAGTCTAGAGAAATGAATTAAACCAACATTCTTGAGTGATTTTTCTTCTTTGATGAATAAGTATGTTACTATAAGTGGAAGCTGAATAAAATTAATATGATTAACTACTGAACAGTAAAATGATTCAAGATCTAGCAACCCATGCCAGTTCCAAGTATGATGGTGGATTAACTTTGAGGAAATATACTAAACTGACCAATCAGAAATAAACAAAGTTTTTTTGTTTCTCATGTAGGTATGCACTAGTGTCAGCATATTGATCACACCGGAACTGGTCCAACTGGTTTTACACTGTTACACTGTTCACACGATTTTCTGATCACGAACTGTAATAAAACGACATATTTTACTACAGATCGAAAAGGAAGAGCGAAGCGAAAAACTAGCTATGATACCGATATCTAAAAAAGCCTTTTCTATAGATATGAATAATGAAGATTCTTATTTTTTACCACACTTCTTTTCGTGAAAATAATTCATTAATTGAACTGCGATAAAGTAACATAGAATGTCCTCATCAGGTCAAATAGCTTCTCGAACTTATAAAAAAGCATATATACTCAGTGCTGGAGGCAAAAAGTCTTTTTTCTTATAATGACAAAGTTTGGATGATGATGAAAGGCATCATCGACGGTAAAGTGGCGCTAGGGGGAAGCAAAGTATATTAACTTATGTAAACAGTAGACTCTAGGTACAAAGCGATACAATCAATGTGAATCATATGAAAAGGTCACCTAAATAAAATTTAGCACGTCGCTGCCGAACCACCACCAATATTTATGTGAAACAGTGCAACATTGGAACTTCTTTAGTCATTAATTATTTTTTTATTGTAGTTCCCGTTACTTAATCTTGTGTTAAATAGAATGTGGTACTGGCAGATACTAGTCAGAGATGCAACCGGTCAATAAACTCATGACCGGTACCGACCGGTCACCGGTGACCATGTGGCGACCGGATCGGCCGGTTGATCGACCATTTTTCTAAAAATTTTGACCGGTAAGCGATCGGTATTCGCGTTTCTCAAGAACTCTTTCGGGATAGTAATTGCTATAAGAACAGTGAGCCCTTTACATTTCTTCTCATTTGGAATAAAGAATTTGTCCCTCACCCTCACCGTATCACAGATAGTTATATAACAGACATTAGTCAATACATTCACGCACTACGCATAGACCGGAAAAACATATCACTTACTTTAGAAAAAAAATTTTCCATAATCTAACTTTTTTCAAAAAGTTACTTTATCGTACGGGACCAAAGGCAAAACGATGTCGAAAAATTTTTCTAAAGTACCCCGATCTAGAAGTTATCGTGTACCACATAATCAACCATGGAGAAGCGAATCTGCAATCAGTTTTGACCAAACAAGCTTTTAAAATTTTTCGATCCGGTGATATATATGAATATTTGAAACAGAGAATAATGAATGCAATTATTATCTTTCTTTGAGCAATACAAAGTGATACTAAATATGCTTTTTTCTGTCATATTTTTGTACTTATAAGCCAAGCCGACCGGTTCCGGTCGACCTGGTCAGTTGATAAGTCTCGACCGGAGCGGACCGAGAACGGACGCGCGGTCCGGTTGCATCTCTGATACTAGTTCCGCATTGAAATATTGCATAAAACACATTCAAAATATTGTCAGAGAAGAACCTTTTACTATATAATACACAGTCGGTAATGCTGCTAAAAGTATACTAACATACCTCTAGAAAAGTTATTTCAAGCATGGATTTTCTCCAACCAAAAGTTGTGAACTTTTGCGCTTTTAGACTTTTTCTAACCGAATGATCTGAAGTTACTATACATATTGGGGCACTCCCTTATCGTTAACTGGAAAAAGCGTCGAAGCTTGCCTTTTTTTACATCAAAAAGTCTGAAATACTTTTTATCCTTAATGCGTAAGGTAATTTTGGAATGAAAGCCTGTCTCATCTGCCTTTTGGCAAAACCTTTACATTTTTCAACCGCCGTGGTATGCTCAGCACAAAATGAAACAGTGATAAATTTATGTTTTATCTTCTAACTTTTTAATAGGTCACCAAAACTAAAGTGAGACAGAAAACAGCTGCACTTTCACATAACGATCCTTTAATAAAATAATAGTTCTAACCAGTTGTATATATTTGAAAGTGTCTTTGAGATAAAAATGCTAGTATTCATCAAAAGGTATATAGTCACCTACGATCATTTCTTTTTTATTTCTTTAGATATCAACTGAAGCCAATTGAAGCGTTTATATTCTGTCCAAAACTTGATATTTTTGTCGGATATTATGTAAAAGGCTCAAAAAGAATTTTCATAACGATTGAGAAAACTAAAATTTAATTCTTATCGTTTTTTTCTGTAATACCATGCTGGTTTTTATGAGTGAAAATACCATGTTTTGTTTAGAGATATAGTAAGATTGATGAAAGGAGCCAGTCGACTACCCGTAGCTACGAACGAATTTCTCTCAAATGATGATTATCACAACCTATGCATGAAATTTAATGGACGATAAATACCTAAGTGCTTTGTGTGTTCTCACAGTTAAGCGTGAGAGTCTTGAAAATTGACTGTTTTCCGAGAAAACATTTCGGCGTCATCACAGAACAAAGTAATGTGCACACCGTCATCCTCGGTATGAAGATTGGCTAACATATCCTCTCATGCTTACGAGCGAACCGATTTAGCTGTCAAATCGTTTTTTCAAGGAGACCTAGTGGATTATAGATTATCGACTATATTGATTACGAATATGACCATGGCAGTTGCCTGTAGGTCTCCAGAGAGTGTTTTTCTGGAAAACCGTTTTTTCAGAAACTCTGGAATATAACCAAAGCCTTTCTTAATAAGAAATAAGTATAGCCCGTACATTTCTGAGTAAAATGAGACGTCTCCCAGCTGTACACGATCTTTCTTTGCAAAGTTATAGAATTTACAAGAAAAACCCTATATTTATTTCTTCTTATTTCTGTAGGTTTGAGCTGATCCCTGGACATTAAATAACTTTGCGTAAATTCCATAACTTTGCAAAGAAAGGTCGTGTAGGGCTGGGAGATGTCTCATTTTACTCAGAAATGCGTGGGCTGTAATTATGCTTTATTAAGAAAGATTTGGGTTATTTTTTAGAGTTTGTGAAAAACTGATTTTCCAGAAAACCAGTCTCTGGAGACCTATAGGCAACCATGGTCATATTCGGAATCAGCATAGCCGATAACCTATAATCCACTAGGTCTCATTGAAAAAACGATTTGACAGCTAAATCGGTTCTCTCGTTAAACGAGATGCTATAGTTGACTGTGAAAAGTTGTTGATGAATTTGCAGTTCAAGATGAGAACAATATGATCATATTACATAGAGTCAGATTCTTTCCAGATTGCACTATTTATAATTTTCAGTAAAGGATCGGACACCTAGTATCTTTTCTCATAATAAATAGGAAATAGGATATCATACGAATCTGCCAGCTGCTTTTTCTATTGTTCTTTTTCTATTTCTCTTATTCTTTACTGCGCAGCACTTATCCAAATGACTACCTAAGTACCGTTTTTTATTTTTATCCGAAAATCGGAAGGAAAAACCACAAAATTTTAGTGAAAAAATACAAGATTTTAGCTAAAATACATGAAGTTTTAGAAGAGTTACTTAAAAACATAATGATAACTTGACATCTCCAGCCGAAAAACAAAATTTTCTAATTTAAAGGAGAAAATTTTTGGGCATAAGTCGAGTACGGGTCGGAAAATGGTATCCATGCAGATCTCTACTTATGAACGATACTTGCTTACTAATGAGCAAGTACTTTTATAAAATTGCATTTGGTAATTACTTGTTTGGTAAGTACCTGAAAGTACTTGCCAGATATATGATTTACTAGTTGTATCGTACCGAGTACTCGTGTGCTACCTAAGCCAGTGTCTGGCTAAATATATGACAAGAAGATAAAATACTTAAAGTATTTGATTTGCAAAAAATTCCAGGAACGTTGAACAAACAAAACGTACGAGAGTGCTTGAACAAATACTCGTATACAAATACATTCACTGGGAGAATGTTGCGTTGCCTTTATAAACAATTCGTCGCATCTCTCCACCTAACTCCAAAAATTTTTCTGACTACACCACTACACTATACTTGGAAAAATGTTTTTAATTCCTATGCTTTGCTAAAATCTCTATTCGTTCTTTTCTAAATTTTTAGAACAAGTGCTGCAGGAAGACGACGTATATGCCTTTATCTCCTGTTAATTATTACGGTGATTAGTGTTATTGGCATTATTATCAATTATGTAAGTTATTATTCTCTCAAATGATACACAGCTTTCTAAATGTAGAACAAGTATATTACTACTTTGCGAACGATGCTTTTTTTTGTATATATTATATATATATGTGTGTATTTCATTGAAATTTAAGAATTTCACTGTAACATATAGGAAACAAACTTCTATCTATGTTTAGAAATTTTCCGATTATCAAATATATGTAACAGAAATTTTAGAAAAAGCCGACGGAGTCAAATTAAAAGAATGTGAGTTTTTGTATTTTGTTTGGGAACATATCTATGAGCAACATTATTCTTCCGTATATTAAAGATGAAGAAGAAAAAGGAGATAATTTTTTTGTCAAACAAGAATTAAATGTGCCGATCCTAGTATGGTGGACACCTTTCACATTAGATGTGGGAACGTATACAAGCTGCGGTGGGAAATCGGAGCAATGTTTTCTATCCAATGTTAGAAAATATCGAGCAAACAAAGATTTTGAGGTATTTCATAAGCATAAGTTAAATAACGATCTTACTTAATCATTCTTCTTTCTAGGCATTTTTATTTTATGGTACAGATTTTCGACTTCATGATTTACCCCTACCACGTCTGCCACATGAACACTGGGGATTGCTGCACGAAGAATCACCAAAAAATAGTTATCTGTTTTCATATGAAGACATCATGAATTTATTTAATCATTCGGCCACATTTAAGAGAAACTCAGATCTACCATTAACTACTCAATGGTTATCGTCACTAGAGGACTTGACAGATATGAAATATTTTATGAGTGTCAAAGATAAAAATCGATTACAAGAAGAAGAAAATTTATCACCGGTTATTTATTTACAATCCGATTGTAATACACCATCTGATAGAGATATTTACATCGAACAATTGATGAAATATATCAAAATCGATTCTTACGGATCATGTTTGCATAATAGAGATTTACCAGATCAGTAAGTTTGAAATAACACTTTCTGAATAAGATTCTAACATTTGTATCTGTAGTTTAAGAGATCCTATTCAGGCAATGGAAGCTACAGAGATATTGAAATTGGTTGGTAAATACAAATTTGCTCTTGCTTTTGAAAATGCCATTTGTACGGATTATATAACAGAAAAATTTTGGCGACCACTTAAGACGGGAACAATTCCAGTCGTTTTTGGTTCGGATAAATTTAATGTAAGAGAAACTAAAACCTGTATGAAGACATCTACCATCAGTTGACGGCGGTTGCATAGCGTTTCTTCTCTGACGGCGGTAAAATTGATTATCCCCAATTTGTTCCAATAAAGAGCATTCGTTGCTCTAGAAAAACACTCCATTTTATCGAAAGACGGTGATGTGTACATTTGCTCAGAAATTATCAGCTGACTTGATCACAGCGTTCGGGCTTGTAACGCTAAAGTTCACCTGTGAAGCGTGAGTTGTAGGCTAGAGATGTGCGCGGGTACCATTTTCGTACTCGTACCCGACCCGTAATCGACTTATACTTAAAAATTTTCTCCGTTTTGTTTTCTAGCTAAAAAGTTTTGTTTTTCGGCTGAAGATG
This sequence comes from Didymodactylos carnosus, assembly GCA_905250885.1. Taxonomy (NCBI): domain Eukaryota; kingdom Metazoa; phylum Rotifera; class Eurotatoria; order Philodinida; family Philodinidae; genus Didymodactylos; species Didymodactylos carnosus. The sequence goes on from CAJNOQ010001181.1 coordinate 13,573, forward strand.
TCAAATTATCATTACATTCTCAAGTAATTCTTTTTTAAACCTTCATGTATGTTAGCTAAATTCCTGCATTTTTTCACTAAAATTTTGTGGGTTTTTCACTAGAACCTTCCGGTTTTAGGGTAAATTAAAAGAAATAGAACCCGTACCCGACAACTTCGTACCCTTATCCAACCTTCGGGTCGGATCGGATACGGGTCGGGGTTGCACATCTCTATTATAGGCTAATTTTCCAAAAAAACTAAAACTCCAATTTTCTTAGCAGAAAATCAATACGAATAATGAATTCGATTTTTATTTTCCCAGCCATACGTATCGGTCGGTAAACCAATCTTCTAGTATACGAGTTCTTAATATCAAAAACATATTTATAACAAAAATGAGTTTCGAAATTTGTGTGCAAAACATTCTAAAGGCAGTGACGGCGGTACTTCACCGACGCAGATATCTAGATGAAAATATATGTTGTCCAATGCCTCTCTTAAAATGTGTACATTTAGTGAGTTTCGAATTTCAAATCTGGTTTGATAAGTTTCAGTCAATAGTCACAGCTAGACTTAAAATTTGTTAAACCAAAATTAAAATCGATGTTTTATTTAATATTAGTTTTCTCTGTTTGATTTTGTACTATAATACATTTGTAGGATTTCTTACCAGATAATCATTCAGCTATATCCCTACTCGATTATGAAACGCCAGCTGATTTGGCTCACATTCTTCATCAATTAAATAAAAACGATACACTTTACGATAGTTATCGAGAATATAAATTTAAGAACATTCAAAATTCAACATTAGTGTATCAGACAATGATCAATCGTACATGGGGAATTCACAATGATCGAATCAAAGGTAATTTTATAAATAAATTTGAATGTTTGGTATGTGAACGCTTATATGAGAATAGAAGAAGGAAACAGCACGCTTTAACTGAATATGAATATCGGTCAACACTAGATCATTATGGTTGTCCACCGCCAACTACATTTGATGAAAATGGAAGTTTACTGCAAAATGCTGGCACTTGGTATCAAACTTATCAATTTACAAAATGTCAGATTGATGTATTTAATATGTTTATTCAAAACAAATATTACAATTTTAGTGAAAAAGAGCTCTTTCGAGAGTCATCAAAATTATTTCATCCGAACTTTAGAAGGGACGATTTATTTTGAAGTATATGGATTTCTTTTAATAGATGTTATTTAGTTAAAAAGACTTATGCATTAAACATTGTGATATTAAAAATAGTGAGAAAATGATGACTTTTCGTGTAAAGAAGGGAAAAAAAGTGAGCATCTTGGCTTTCTTTTGAAAAAAGTCATTAAAATGATATACTACATAACGTTTTTAATGTCTCGAGAATATCCGTATAACACTTTCAACGATCTCTGCTTTTTTAAATTACACTTACTCATCTGAACTATGTGACGCATTTGAATCAAGAACTATTGGTAATAAATTTTTTTCACGTGCAGCACCTTCTTGTGTTTTTTGACAAATGATTTGTTCATTTAATAATTGGCAATCGTCCCAGCCATTCACTTTCAATGAATCAATTAATTGTGTTACATTTGTTTTATCTTTTGGCTTTGGTATGCGCAGAGATTGAACACATTTATACGTGTCATTGACTGTCTGACATTGTTTCTGATGTGACCACGAAAAACTACTATCTGTTCGTTGTGATTGACTCGATTTACTCGAAATTGAGAAGGGCCATTGTTGTTGCGTTTGAGGTAATGATGATGGATATGGTTCTACATTTGACTGTTGTTGTTGTTGTTGTGGGAATTGAGAAGGAAAATATAATGATGGCATTACAAGCGGTAGTAAGAAGCTTTGTGGATTAGGAAACGATTGATGTTGAGAAAATGGTAACGATGGTAAGTTGAGTGGTTCTGATTCGGGTAACTGTTGTTGGGGCTGGTGTTGATTTGAATTAAATGGAAAGCCGGCAAAGGGTATATATTGGGGTATATTCTGAAGGTGAGACGGTTGATTTCCAGCAGAATGTTGTTCCTGAGGATGCGTTTCAGTTAAGGATGGTACCATCAATAGCTGCTCTGGTATGTGTTGTCGAGGGTTAATTGGAATTGGCACAGACCGGTTAGATTGTGGATCTCCAATACTTGCACATAGAGTAAGATGTAGAAAGGAGAAAGCAGCTAAAGCTGAGAACATCATGATTGATATAGTGACGATGAAAGTAATAAAGAATTATTCTGACTGAAATCTATATTGGAATGAGAGTGTATATATTTGTACACACATATATATGTCTCATGTTCAAGACCTCCTCATGCATCAATGAGCACAAATTAATGAAAACAGATAAAAGGTTCATGTCCTCTACTGTTTATTATTAATCTATAGATATAAAAATCGTTTTATAATACGAAGAGCTGTGATTATTTATATATCCATCACACTTTACAATATAAAGGTTCATCGAAGTTGAACCAAACAAAAGGAGGAACGTTTATCACAAGGCTTTTTATTTAGAGACATTATTTGATACTTCTAGAGCAGATGCTTTTCATACAATTTATAAGATAAGATATGTCTTTTAAAAAGGAATACTGTACGTCTCTAACAAGAAAACAATACATCTGAAATCTGGACTACACGCGAAAGTTCGGTCTAAATTGTTACTATTGACGTGAGTGTACGTTATAACGTACACTCACGTCAATAGTAACAATTTAGAACAATTACGGTACGGTTATAATTGTAGCGTTTCAGGGCTATCATATAATTCTCGGATGTCGTTAGTGAAATCTATAGAAAGATTTTTCTTGTAAAATGGACGTTGTAGTATTGTATTATGTATTATTTTCCTTCGACTTTTAACATTTTTTTGGAGGTTATATAAAAAATTAATAACAGATCATAATGACTATAGATCTGACAGATCATTATGATCTGATCTCATGATGTCTAATAGACATCGTGAGACTAGCGCTACCTTCACTGTCTCGGAATGTTACAGTAAATGTATGGCAATGAAATGCTGATAGCGTAATAGCCTTACGATACAAATATGATTTTTGCTGAAAATTTCTGCTTTTTAAAGAAAATGACTACAGTGACAAATATATTGGATGCATTTTCTAGCCAACCAAAAAAAAACAGAATGATCAGATAATTATACAATAATATATAATTTGTAAACTTTCTATCAACCATCATATCAGATTATCATTAGTCCAATATAATGGTTTGTTTACTGTTATTTACAGTATACTGTCCGTTAGCCGAACATTAATGATTGACTATACATACTTTTACTTCACAAGATACAAGTTATTCACCAGACAGTAAAAATTTATCAAGAATTAAATCGAATAAACATTCGAACTGAAAAACGATTGTCAAAAAATTTAATCAAAAATAGTTGATTTATACAGTAACAAGAAATGATAGAAATATCGATTTCTTCTAGTAAACTCATTCAAAAGATTGCTATGAGTATTTAATTTAGTCTCATCAATATCAATTACTGAAAATAAGTTGAATGATTGTCACAAAACAGTGGAAGAAATATAAAAATTTCGTAACAATACTACTATTATTATCCGAAACAAAATGAGATCACAACATTTTAAAGACGAGAATTATTTATATAATAACTATTTTTAAAATTTTATCTTTTGAGTAACCGTTTGTTTCTATTTCTAAAATCTTTTTGATCATTGATGAAGAAAAAAAAGTGTTTTAATTTCCTGTTCATCTATAGGTATATATTTATAGTTTAAAGTCAATAATATAAATTTCTTCTCTTTGTATTTTTTCTTATCTGTTCCACGTGCATCACATCACTATCATTCAGTTTTGATTCATCGTTGAATATTGTCTAGTTAAGTATCAGTTTGGGCACAGACATACTTTGTTTATTCACTGTCCTTTCTAAAGTTAAGAGTTGATAATTTATGTTAGTAGGACAAAACAGAAATTGCAGTATTACTACTGAATGCAGTTTCTTTCTAACAAGAACTATATTTGCAGTCATTTTGACTTTATCCTAATCAATTCTTACATTAAAATCTTTTAGTCTTACATCTTAACGGACAAAATTTGTTCTTATATAATCTTCATTTTATTTTTCATTTCAGACGCAGCATGTCATTTAACTTTAGGCTTAAGTCTGACAAACTCTTTTTCCATTTCATCACATATCTAAAACGATATGCATCATCGAGAGTTGAACCTTTTCCAATTCCTTTTCATACAGTGAAACCAGAACTTGCTCCTCAACAGTACATCAATAAAACAGTAACTTATGCTGAAGATATTACAGTAGAAAATCAACATGAAAAGTAAACAAGTTCACTTTTGAGACAAAAAAAAATATTATTATTATCTTAATTGTTTTTTCATTGAGTAGATTATTCAATCTTCTATTACCATTATGGAAGACGCCATATGACGAACAATTAAAAGTAAACAAGAGAAGGAGACAATGTATCAAACAACACTGTTCTCAACATATTGTTATTTTTATTTAGATTAAACAAACGATGGTAAATCAAACATTTGAGCAAATTGGGCGTGCTATATTATGGGATAGACGAATTGATACACGCGTATTGAAACATATTGAATTTCGAAAGGGGGATTTTTGTCATGTTGAATCAATTATCCCATCGGTAAGTTAAGGATTTACTCTATCATTCTTATAAGGCATTTTATCTGTTATTTTTTCAATTATAAAGGTATTCATCGAAAATTATCGTTCTAAAGATGATTTATCATGTGGTTTCTCTGTGGATGGACAAAAAACAATTGGATTTTATATTAATTCGAAAAATGGCAAATGTAAGTTAAAAACACTTCTGTAAAATTGCACGCTGGTTTTTATACACTGCAAACTGATGTATAAAATTTGTCTTTCTTTCAATTGTTATACTTTTAGCTAGTCGATCTGTTTGTGTCCCACCGCTGTATTTACCGAATATGAAAACAAAGCATAAAATTGTCACAAAAGTAAGCGTATATTTGAATAAAAGTATAAGAGAATAAAACTTCAGAAGATCATTTTCATACACTTTTCTTTAGCATTTAAATTTATTTATAAAACATCATTCTCTTGCAATTATGGAAAATGTTTCTGAAAATTATATGAAAAAAAATCAATATTGGCGTTCAGCTATCATTAAAACAAATGAAAAAAATGAACTAATGTTAATTATTATTGTACATCCACAGACGTTAAGTAAGGTGCAAAACAAGTTTAAAGTAAAAATATCTACGTGACTTTACATCGATGTTAACTTGTAGGATGAATTAAATACAATGAAACAAGATTTAGTGAATTATTTTATAAATGGTGATGGAAGAGAGTGTAATATAACATCATTGTATTTTCAGCCATGGTATGTAACTTCAATTAACAGATGAAAAAGTCATTTACATAGATATTTATTTACTATATAATTTAGTGCACATAGTCGATGTTTTGGTGATTATGAATTGTTATATGGTGATGAATATTTATTTGAGATATATAATGGAAAAAAATTTCGTATATCAGTTGAATCACCTTTAGTCGGTAATAAACAAGCGATGGAGAGTGTTTATGAGTTGGTTATGAAACATGCACAAATTGACAAAGATACAATTGTGCTTGATATTGGTGGAAGTGGAATTGGTAAAAACAATAATAACAACATCCTTTCATATATCGTAACATTGACATCATTCTCTTTTGTTCAGGTGTTTATTCTGTCTTAAGTTCACCATTAGCAAAACGCGTGTATAGTATAGAACCATTACAATCAGCCATTGCCGATGGTCAATATAATGCTAAATTAAATAATTGTGAAGATAATATCCAATGGATGTATGGATTTGATGAGGCGCAATTACATCGTGTAATACAAAAAGTGGGCGAGATGAATGGAACCGATACAAAAATTGTAGCCATTGTTAATCCATCAAGATTTGATTTATGTAGGTTCTACTCATCATTTGTACAAAAAAAAGAATTATAAATTATTATTATTTTTGTTCTTTTTCTAGCAAGTAAAGCAACAGCTGCACTTCGTAGTGTAGGAAATGTTCAAAAGTTAATCTATGTATCAGCTAAAGTGGATCAACATGCGATGTATCATTTTTATGAGTAAGTTGAAGTTCAAATTCGAATGAATAATAGTCCTAATTAATAATGTTTATATTTCTATAGATTATCAGCTGGAGATAAATCAAAAAAAACAGTTCTAAATAATGCATTTGTTCTAACCAAAGTCTATCCTGTTGACGCATTTCCACATACAATTAATTCCGAAGTTGTAATCATTTTTGATCGTGTAAATTAGTCATTGATTTTCTTTTATATTAAAGTCTAAATCAAAAAATATATATTTTTTGTTTTCTTTGTTGACTCTTATAATTTGTACGATAATTATTCGTCATAAAGAACTAGTCTTTTTACAACTCGTACTGTCATTCACAATTTTGTAGTAGAAGGACTACTTTTGCCAATATATTTCAAGGTTACATACTCACTACTCAATACTTTTAGAAGATATACTTTGCTGCTTAAACTTTCTGTTAGTTACGTGTCAAATGTATATCTGCTATGAAGCACAATGAAAATATAAATAAAAAAAACTATCCTATTCTATTTAATAATCATTTTGTTTATCTTGTTTCGTTGCATCTAAATAATCGTCAATTAAATCTTCTATAATGTCACCCATATCCGTGTCAAAAACATATTTTTTTGTTTGTCTTCCTACATGTACTTCGAGAAGAAATGAAATGGCATTTGAACTATGATTTATATTGAAATAAACATATTTAGCCACATACTCCTATGAAATATGATAAAAGTAAAGAGTAATAAGTGAAAATTTATCTATTTTCAATAGAAAATAATACCTTTGTCACTGCATTCATTATACTAATACCATTTTGATTTATACAAATAAATATATCTTCAGGAAAATCAAATTCTGATTTATTCTTAAATATTAGAAATACGATTACACTGTGTTAAACTCTTATTTATGAAATAACTCACTTTAATTTCATAAAACTTTGTTCCATATATTGGCCATGTTGATACGTGTTTTAAAAACTTTATTTTCGCTTCTTCATCAGTAAGATCTCGAATTTGATTTGATGCATTATAAATTTTCTAAAATAATAGTGACTATGACATTTTAGGAAGTTGAATAATCCCAATGACGAAAATTCACTTACTTTGGCCCATTCAGATTGTGGAGCTGATTTAATTAGAAAATTTGGTACAAAATATGCAAGATTGTTTCTAAAACAAAAATTGAGATTAGATATTTTTCTCACATTAACTATAAAATTCATTTTTTTTAGTAAAATTATTACACTTACTCTGGTGTACCTTTGGCTTTTTCAGCTTTGCCTAATAGTGCAGCCAAATTGACAGCCTCATCCATAGTACATTTGTGTAAACCGAGAATATATTTTTCTTTTTCCTTAAAATAGCAAGAAAAGAATATTAACGTATATTTTTCACATAAAAGAGAGTTATTTGTACCTGATAAAAATGGACAATAGAGTCAGCTTGACGATCTTCATTTGGTACAATGTTGATCCATAATTTTCTTTTAAAATGTATTTTATAGTCAAGGTTTTCTATGTCAAAAAAGAATAGTCTAAATTCAATTGCTATAACATGGTGTTTTTCTTTTGACTTACTTTTATCATGTCCACAAAATTCTGTTAGAAAGTCGAAAAAATATGAATCATTTGGAATGTTTACCACTACAAAATTGTCAGAGTACAGATTCGATATGTACAAAATCGATTATTTGATACATACTTTTCTTTCCGAATTCTAAAAATAAACTTAGACCATTTGACGAGTGTATTTTTAATTCTTTACATATATTTGACACAAGTTCATCAGCTTTTGTCGTTGATTCGACAATAAAATCTTGCTCACGGCCATTTGGAAAGTGGATATATTGACGAATTTTAGTACAATTTATCTGAGCTTTACATTCAATAATATGTGGTGGACATATGCGTTCTCCTTGTCTAATATAGGAATAAAAATATCAGGCATCATACAGAATGGTCCATAAAAAACTTACCTCTTTTGTAATGGTCTTTCTATAGCTTTAGAATTCAACTTTTGATCCAATTCTTTTTGCGATAGAAAGTTGAAAAACAGCTGCTCAGTAGAACTGTTTATATTTTTGAAAAGATTCTGTAGTAAGCAGCGACTAAAAACGATTTATTAAATATGAAATCTGTCCTAGAACAAAATGTTCTTTGCTGTTTTTCAACTTTTCTATAAAAATTCAATAATTCAACGACTAAATACTACTTTGACTGTAAATTTTCAGAATATACTTATCAGTATTCACAGCTTAAGTAAACATATAAATCATTTGGAATTATTGATACTCTTATAGAAATGTTCATACAACAACAGTATACCATATTTTGCATAAAGAGGTGTGTGGTATGAATTTCGCTATTTTTACCACTTGAATTAGCATTAATCACAATCGATTATATTCCGTAGATAGAGCTTTTAAATGGCTACAAAAATATGCCTAAATGATTGATAAAGTTTGCTTTCTTAATAAGAAATAAAGTAAAGTATAATGAAGACGCATATACCATCAATTAGCATTAAGCTTAGAGAATCGTGTAAAAATAAAAAAGATCTCTAAAAAATAACCAAGAAATTATGCGGAATTCGTTTTTTTCATTAACAAAATGCTAGGAACTCGAAAACCACGACAAACTTCAAGCCAACAGCGATCGTCTTACAGCGCCTTTTTTTGCTTCTAGGTGAAGATATGCCGTTCCAGCATAGACTTCATATTTAATAAATCTTTTTTAGTCTCTGCTTACTACAGAATCTTTTCAAAAATATAAACAGTTCTACTGAGCAACTATTTTTCAGCTCTTTCTATCGCAAAAAGAATTGAATAAAAAATTGAATTCTAAAGCTTTAGAAAGATCATTACAAAAGGGATAAGTTTTTTAAGGATCATCGTGTATAATCTAATTAATTTTTCTTACTTCAGAATTTTTTGTATTCGATTATAACATTCTAATGCTGCTAGATTCGAACTTGATCTTAAAAATAGTTGTACATGTTGTAATAAGACTTTGTCTGGAACTAGACAACCTGTTAATAACCATAATAATTCCCATATTCGAGTTTCAATCTTAATATCAGGACAATATGTCAACTGTTTTATTAGTTGACAATATAATTCTTCTTTTAACATTTTCTATAAAATATAGAAAATATTTAGTGAAATATATTGACTTATTGAACTTCCCTCAGATCTTCGATATATACAACATGTGATGGAAACTGTTCATTTGCCCTACTTTTAGTGATAAGTAATACTACATACAAAAGTCTTTATACGTACCGCTTTTTCAAATGCTACATCAAATATACTATCAATATCACTTTGTTGTATATTTTTTCTATCTTGTGGTGACATTCTTGCATACTGTTGTACTGCTTGAAACATTTGCACCGCTTTTTCTTGTAGCTCTGGCTTTTTCTCAAGATTTCGAAGTAGACCTTCTTTTATATCATCTCTTTCATATTGCCAAACAGTCATCTTTGTCGATCTATAGAAATATAAAAAATTATTATCTATTAAATCTCTATTTAATGGATTAGATATATACTGAAAGAATTTTTCCGCATAATCTTTTAATGTATGAATATTATAATGTTGCTGTTGTTCAATGTCATTGCTAATATTATGAGCGCGTTTTATTATACGTAAAACTAATCCTCGCTAGATGAAAAAAAAGAGGAAATTTTATTTATCGAAAAATATAAAAATACGTACAAGAACTTTTGTTTCTGGTTTATCTATACACGGAATGATATACACAATATCCGCTGGAAATTCACCTTCACGATTTGTACGATCATTGACACCAGTGAGAAAACCTGATTCAAAATTCTTTCTGCTTTCACCATTCAACAGTACAATATCACCACGTAATAATTCTAATTTTCCAGCACCACGTTCTAATAAAAAGTAAAAATAGACCAATTTTTATCTATAAAGATAAATAAAATGAAATATGACCAACATACTCGCTGGTTTATAATCTTTTTGAGCAATGGCCATTCGTGATCTATCTTTCAAATTTGTATGAATTAATTTTAATAATGTTTCTAAATCAGCTCCCATTGGTAATGCAAATGTAAAATCACCATAGACAGTTTCCAATGTATAATGATAATAGTTTAATACATGATCACTGTAAGAGAACAATTATTTAAAATAATCTACCCTTAGATATTGTACACATATGAGCTCAACCACTTTTTTGCGTTTTTCGATTCCCCTCATCACCATGTCCTCTTCTCTTAGTTCTCCAAATGTAAAAGAAAAGTATCTGTCACTAGATTAAAAGATAAAGTTCGTTCTCTATCTTAGCAGTTGGCAAGTATCTGAAAGTACTTCTCACGTACTTGATTTACTTGTTGTATCTCACACAGTAACCACGTGTTATGTGAGCAAGTGTTTATAACATATATATATAAGTGATGATGAACATTGTATGATTGTCATTGTTTTCTTAGACGTACTATAAAGGCATCAAAAAATTTTCTTTGCTTCATATTTATATAACAGAGAATACACAAGTCAAAATCCAGGGAAAAACTTATTTTTTCATACGTTGTCTTGTCAGTCTTGTTTAAATAATGCTCCTAAATTTCAAAATACTATTCTTTAAAATAGACGATATTTCTTTTTCATTAATATCTACTTCATCATAATTTCGTTCGAATAATCATAAAATTTATCGTCTTCAATATCGCTATTAGTTTTATGAACAAGAAATTTGTCTTAACTTCTTGTTAAGAAGAAGTCTCATGTTGGAACCACATGTAAACAACTACGATTAGTCAAGTTTTCATTAGTTTAGTGCTACCTAGAGCAACGATTTCGTTCAATGTTGCCGGTGATGGAAAGCTAATCTTATCTGTTGCGAACTTTCCTCCTTCTCATTTTTAACTTCGCCGTCATTTGTGTACAAACTCTTAATAGATACTAAAAAACTTACTGATCTTTTCTTATCGCTGTTATTTCTGGATAACGTATTTCACCTACACTGATTTGTGTCTCTTTAGAAAAAAAATGAATCATATCTTTTCCAATCGATAAACCAGCGGTTTGTACTTCATCAATCAACGGTCCAGATAATGTTGATATTTCAAATACACGTGAAAATGTAATAGGCCATTTTCGTTGAGCATAGGTGATAAGTTCTTTTTTTATTTCACGACGAATTTGTTCACGAGATTTGAATTTTTGTTTTAAACGCTGTTAGTGAATAAAAATTGATAAATAACATTTTATGTTATCCTTTCAAAAATTGTATAGCATCGCCGCCAAGCTACGTTGATTGAGTATTTTACCTTAACGCTTCGTTTGAACTAAAAAAAAAGAATCAAGATAATTATGTATTTTAATTACGCTAAAGAGTATTAAATGATTGACTGACTTCTCCATCTTTTTGAATCGCTTTTTGTACAATAATATCAATTTGTTTTTCTGTTAATACTAGTTGTATTTTCTGATTACTATCAGATAATACAAATGGCGGTGGTGTTATATCTCGAACGATTTGTTTCATTTTATCTGGCTCTATATCTTTTCCATGTATTATATAATAATGTTGCACAATTAAGAGGCTAAATTCTCCTTCATCTGACACAGGTTCATAGGTATAAATATTTGCTCGAATTCCTTTAGATGCAAAAAATACTAATAAGAAACAATTTGTGCAGTATTTTAATTCATCTTAGTACCATTAATTATTTGCTCATAAATATAATCAATAGCTACTGGATCATCATCGAGATTTTCCCATGGAGCAAATATTTGTTTACAAAATACATACTGTATATCCACTGGTTTTTCAACGTCACCTTTTGTTTCTATTTGGTTCATTTCTATTCGTGATAATACATCAAATACATGATCATTGTTAAAACCAAGTGAATAATTCTTAAAAATACACAAATTTAGTGAATGGTAGATGCTCTTCCTATAATAAAGATTCAATACCGCTGTTTTATATTGCGCATATAACGACCATCCGAATGTTGCTTTGATGCTTAATTGTCTTGCTAATTCTGTACAAGCTTCCTCAGCTGTTGTGGCTGGATCAGAATAAACATATTTTTGCATCGTACCATGTATTATTCGTGCTTTTATTTTCATGGGTTGAGCTTTTCGTAAACCCTGAATAATCGCCATATGTATCATGTTGTTTACAGTTAAACAAATCAAGCTACCTCGATCTCTTCCATACTTAACGGTTCATTTCTTGAACCATTACGATATGTACGTTTCAAGGCAAATTCACAAAATTCAGCTATATTTGAAGGACCATTCAGAACAAAATTACGTAAAAAAGGTACTAACTAAAAGATATAAAATAAAGGAAAAGAATAAACTCATAAGGAGGCTCACCAAGCATCACGTTCACTTTCCTTGAAACACATTTGATTATAGATGGTTTTTGATGCTGATCATGAATCCGGATATCGTTCGTTCTCTTAAGACTTTTCACAACCTCTCTCCAACTTCGAATCTCTGGAAATCCGTCATATATTTTCATCTAAATAAATTTTAATAGTATTAGATTATTGTATTATTGTTATTATTGTTGTAGAACAGATCGAGTTACCTATTCTGAAAAGTTCTGAGAGCTAACAAGCAAGTTTTCGGTGAGTTACAAAAATTTCAGCTTTTTATCCAATCAAAATAAGGATGATTGAGGGTTTTTTCCTGATAAAAATTTATCACTGGGTGAAAACTTTCTTATTAGTTCTCAAAATTTTCAGAATAGATAACTTGACCTGCTAATACTACTGATACTATCAGAATTTATTTAGATGAAAATATATGATGCGTTCCACCCTCACCCCCCCTAGAGATTCGGAAGTTGGAGAGAGGTTCTGAAAAGCCTTCGGGCCCCCGTCTCAGAAATTATCTCGGCCACCGTACATCCGATCTTGACGAAACTTTCCATAAATGTTAGGCACAAAGAGTTATAGGAATAAAAACTTCTTTGTCTCCAAATCTTACCGTTTAGAAGTTTTCCAGAGATCAAGGTCTAAAAAGGGTCCTGAAGTAACGGGTGTTACAGAAAGAATGGAGTAGCTTTTATTTTCAGTTTTTCTCCTCCCTTTGAACTCGCAGAGCTCATCTTGTTAACAAAAGATTCCCCATTCATTTCTCTACAAAATGGTGTATAGAAGATGATCCTAAGGTTTGAGACGCTGTCTTAATTGAACAAATATCGAAATGTCCGAAAAACTTAAAAAATTAAAATTTTTTCCGACGATAATTTCGAAGCTGAACTCCATTTTGAAAGTGATTGGAAGAAGAGAGCACATCATTTCTTTAGGACGTTTAGATATCCTCTTTCAGATGGCGCAAGACTCATTTCCTTCCCATCGGTTTGACGTGGTAAAAATGACTAGTTAATAACTGGCAGCCATTACTGAACAAAATGCACTAGTTTCAACATCTACTTCATTCAAAAAAGTTACATCAAGCGTTTTGCACGTGAGTCTAGCAGACAAAACATTTGTCTTTAAAATGACGCAAGAATGAGCCTGATTGGTTCCGTTTTGTCTGAGTAATGTTCATTTTACAAATAGTCCCAAAGTGCAGGTTGAAAAAGCTGAAAAAACGGTCATAGGGCTTTTGCAAAAATCATTACTGAAAACACAGAAATAACGATAGAAAATCCGCGTTACAGATGATCGGTACAGAATTTTAAGGGCTACATTTTCGACTACTTGCTCTAGACACAACGCATACGTTCAACTTCATACTGACGAAATACACTTTTCTGTGTTAAATTTTTTAAGTTTTTCGGACATTTCGATGTTTGTTCAATTAAGACAGCGTCTCAAACCTTAGGATCATCTTCTATACACCATTTTGTAGAGAAATGAATGGGGAATCTTTTGTTAACAAGATGAGCTCTGCGAGTTCAAAGGGAGGAGAAAAACTGAAAATAAAAACTACTCCATTCTTTTTGTAACATCCGTTATTTCCCGAGATTTTTTAATGTACTTCAAGCTAAAGAGTTCGGGTTTGTTTTATTTTAAGCTAAACACCTAATTACACGAACTAATCGGCGCCGATTTTTCAATTAAGCCTTTGTTCCGGCTACCTTTCCATGTGTTTATCTCAAAATTGATTTTTTGACCGAGAAGCATCATTTCTGAGAGGGAGAGGGAAGGGCTCTTAAGAGAACGAATGATATCTGGATTGATCATCAGCATCAAAAACTACCTATAATCAAATATGTATCAAGGAAAAAGCGACGTGACACCTCATGGGCCTCCTTGTCAATGAAATCTTACATTTGAACTTGCTGGAAATGTACTTAGACATAAAGTTAGTAAAAACCATCCGCGCATATATGAATGTTGCTGTTGTTCCATTTTGTCCAAATTTTTACTTTTCTTATCTCGTTTTACTGGATGATTAGTAAGTTGTTTACACAGCTGACAGAATATTTCATCTCTAAACAAGATATTTGGAAGATATTTCAGTTTTTGGTCTAATTTTTATTCTTACCTCAATTGTGGACGAATTATACCTAGTACTGATATCATTTGAACTTTTTCTAATGATGTTAAATAACGATCTTCACGAAATGGATTATCTTTCTTGAGACGTTCTTCAAAATAAACCGATTTTTTTTTCATTGCTCGTATACGATCGATAGCTTTTGCACGAATATTACGCTTTTTTTTCTTGAAAAATTAGTTGAACATAACAAACATGAAACAAAATTGAGAAATTTTCAGCCTTAGAGTTACCCTTTCGTGCGGATCATCTTCTTCTTCAAGTTTTATTTCGAGTTGATGAGCAATAAGTGGATACAGTACTGATATCAATATTTCATATTGAGACTAAAGAAAATGTAAAGGATCGATATATCGAGTCTCTGTTTACTGCTGCATTTTGAACTTACATCACGTCTTTTTAGTTCTTTATCATCATTTGTCGTCGATTTTGGGGGTTCCACATCATCTTTATCGCCCATAAATCTCATAATCACTTCAAAAATAGCTTCAGCCGCCTAAAAGTAATCAGTCCTTATTTTTTCTTTTCAAACGTCATAAATTATTATTACCTGTTGGTCTACGGGTGAATTTAAATTCAATAGTGATTTGGCTATTTCTTTATCTGAAAAACTTGCAGTATTTCCATGTTGAAAATATTTGACTGTAAATTTTTCAAAACCATATCGTTTAGCATCACTTTCAAATGGATCTGTTTCACGTTTTAATAATCTTTCTTCCTACAAAACAAGAGATCATTGTTGTTGTTTTTTTCGAAATTTCGTTTTTAAGATATATATTATCAGTGACTAACTTTTGTTGAAAACTCGACATCATCATTATCATCAACTCGATTTCTCCCTGCTCGTTTTTCTCTCACGTTTGCAATATCTTGTCGTTCTTGTTCACGAATTTCTTCTTCCAAATTTGCTAAAAGTTCCTAATTTGGTCAAGACAAGTATGATTACTTAGGGAATGTTAGATATTCTCTTTCATCATACTTGATATTTTTCTTCTGTCGCTTGTTTCGCTTTCTCCGGGCCTAATTCAAGTGTTAAACGTTGCTCTTCTTTATAGCGAAAAGTTTCTAATTGTTCCATTTCTAAAGCCTAATTACACGTACTACAAGTAGTAGCAGATATTAATCTATCTTTGGTGACTTACTCTAATTTGTTGTCGTCGAACATTTCTCCAAGCAAGATATTGTAAACCTTTTTCTTGTAGAATTTGAATTGCTTGCGGACGAAACTTTACATGACGTCGAGCTAGAGTACCTTTGCATAATGTCTACACATAATGAAACACATGTATATATAAAAATCATTATTTTTTTCATAACGCTAATCACATACTTGAATTTTTGGTAATGTTTCATGGTATAGTTTCATTTTTACATCGATATGCTGCATGTTATATACCGCTTGTAAACGTTGAAAACCATGTCGCATCTTGGTAAAGATATCAACTAATATGTCAATGAGCTGATAAGTGCAATACACCTTACTTCACAATAGACTCTTCTATCATCGTAACATGTCCACGTTTGTTGTAACCAGTTTGCTAATTTTTTTGCTCGCTCGATCCATCGCTCAGCATAATAGCGACGAACGGCTTTTTGTAGTGCTAAGATACGATCAGCAATTATTTTTTGTCGCGCTTGCTCTAACATTATGTCGTATTCATCCTATCAATACCAATAGCAGTATCAACTCACATGTAATTATTTCGTTTAAAATGTATTTACTTTTAAAAACATTTTTGTTCTTCCAATTTGATAATCCTGACCAGTGAGAACTATTTCACATATTTTTGCCGCTATCGCACGTGGATCACTTTGATTACCTCTTGCTTCTGATCTTTTATGCATTTTCTCAATCGACGATGCAATAGCAGCATAACGATGAACAAATTCATTGAAATTATGGCGAATTGGATAACCGAGTTTACGAATGTTGATTGTGTCCATCATTCCACTATAACGTAACTGTTGGACAACACGTTCACGATCAAAATTCTATTACAACACAAATAAAAATGGCTTGACGGTACTAGATTAGACATTGCTTGATATTTTTGCTTACATGTACAGCTTTAACTTCATTAGGTTTGATACATCGGATAAAAAGTGGTTCACATTTACGCAATGCTATTAATAAAGATTCTAATGATTGTCGGAATTGTGCTGCAAGTGATGATTTCCATTTTTTATCATCCTATCGTTCAAAATAGATGTGTAAAGTAATGGTGCATACCAGTGTGACAAAACATACAAAATTTAATGATTCAATTGGAAATATTGTCTTTATTAAACGATTTTCACTATTAGATAGAATAAGTTTCAAATCATTACTAAATGTATCACGATTTTTTTCGAGAAAGTCTAAAATTAGAAATTTAAACTTAATTCAATAACTTATATCGTACTATTAATGAAGTGAAAACGTACTGGTACAATCGTAGAGAACAGGTTCAGCAAAATGTTTTACACCAAACATCAATTGTTTTCCACCCTGTTTCGCCGATGAAATATAATGTTTATTTTTTCCATGATGTTGAGTTAATTTATTATATAACGTTTCGTCGGTACCCTGTGAATGAATAATCAGGGAGACTACTGAATTATATAAAACTTGTCATAATAACTTCTTATGAAAAAATTTCAGATTCTTATTGTGTGCTAAAAATAATCTCAATATTTGAACCAAAATTAATATAAATTAAAGATTACTGTGCAAATATACACAAAATGTAAATCAATAATAGATATTTCAGCAATTATTCTTTGAGTATAGCGCTAGAGAATGTATTTGATGCAAGTACTTGCTTACTTGCTAAGTACTCGGTAAGTACATTTGGTAAAATTGGCAAGTGTCTTCAAAATTTCTCATTAGTCATGTACTTTCAGAAGTACTTCGCAATGATAAAAATACTTGCTTTTATTGCTAGGAAGTACTTTGTGAAAGTCCTTGACAAGTAAGGACTTTTCTATCACCCTAAACCGAAAAAAGTGTATTTAAAAACCAAAAGGGTTTTTTTATTTGACCAGAAAACTAAAAAGGGTTTTTTTAGAAAGAGTCCAAGGGTTTTCTAACTTTGGTAAAAATCAGAAGGCTTTTTTCCTAAACGCATATGGTTTAGGAAAACATCGTTTTTGGTTTTTCAAGTAGCGAAGGATTTTCCAGTTTGAGCAAAAACTCAAAAGGGTTTTTAAAAAGAGTTAGCTGAACACTTTATATTTCGAAATTCAACAAACAATTTATCTGAACATCGTTGAAGTCTTATGTGAAAAAGAAAAACTTTTGATACAAGAATTTCTCAAAATAAAGTGTTTCTTAAGGTAATTGATATACTGATTTCATTATGTTTTACTCGATTTTCCCTTCGAGAACATAATACTTTAATTCTGATTTAGAAAAGTTAAAAAGCAGATATAAATCGCAAAAAGTTCGAATATAAAAGTAGTCTTCACACCACTTTCAGCAATCATTACCGCAAAATCGACTTTTTATATGTACGTTTTCAAGGCTCGACTTAATGTTTTTCGTGATCAGAATCCTTCAAAACGTTGGGCAGCAAAAGGGCGTCTTATTCAAATGAGGAATAAAAAAGTGAAGTTTTTTCCTATGTATTTTTGCATTGCCTAAATTCGAGATGGCGCCGATCATGATTTTTCGCGCCCATACAAATTACATGAGAAAATTTCACTTTTTATTCCTCATTTGAATAAGACGCTGCCCAACGTTTTGAAGGATTTTGATCACGAAAAACATTAAGTCGAGCCTTGAAAACCTCCGTATAAAAAGTCGATTTTGCGGTAATGTTTTGTCTTCCACGCGGCTTACATGTGGAGATCATGAAGCGCCGAAGTAAACTGCAGTTCTTGCATCATCATTTCATGTAACATTACGAGTTGTACCCAGAGCACGAAATGAGCAAACGACATTGATTGGAAGAATCGAGTGAATCGAATTCTTTTGTATTCTCTCAAGGCAATGTTGTGTCGGTGTTTTTGCCTTCATCACATTTCGGTTTCAACACCGAGAGCAAAATGGATTAGTATATGTTGAGGTGCTGCGATCCTACCTTAACTGTTTGACACAAGGTCAAGAACAATTCACTTCTTATTAGTTTGGCCTCGAAGCAGAAGAATAGATTACTTTTTACATTTTTTCGGCATGTTACAGGTCCAGATGTGATCGTCGTTAGCTGAAACATCCAATCTACTGCTCAATCAATACATTATGGTGGTAGGTCGTCAATCTTTCGTTTAGTTTCTAGAACAGGTGATGAGATGCCTTCAGAAATAAAACCATCACCTAAGTATTGTTGTGACCATAAAATGATCACTCCTTTGATATGCAGTTAAGAACATCAAAGTTTTCCCGACAAAATGTTGGCAAAAGAACGGGACCAAAAAGCGGCCAATAGTAGGAAAAGTAAACACACCCGAAAAATCACACTGCAACGCATGACTTTACCCGGAAACTTTTTGACAACTTGTTAACTTTGTCTAATTACTGTTTGTCTAATTGTAATAAAACTTACGACCCCAGCTCATGAGTTGGCAACGCTCAAATTATGTATAACAGTATCCAACGATCCACCTGATTAAGATCTGGACTGCCTGAAGGCCAAAGATGTTCGAGCAAAAAATTGGAAAAACAATCTTCATATTATAGCTGCGCCTTTTTATCCTAATGTGGAAATAAAGCATCTTGTTGATAGGTGAATTTACTGCCTCATATGTTTTTACCATCTCCCAATGTCACAGGGAAAGTTTTTTAGACATATCAATTACTGTTTAGACTACAGTTTTCGATTATCAACGGTCATGTTATACTGGGCTCACGTCCGCCTAAGCAAATTAGAGCAAGTTTTCTTAGAACCATTCTTGGATGACTTCTGGAGGTTTCGCATCAATGATACCAGTTGTGTAGTTGATGATATTCAAGAAAAAAATGTTCCTCTTGCAACTGTACCACGTAAATGTTTGTGAATTTCACTTTCACTACAACCTTCTTTGTGCAAATCGCAATATGAGTTCTCGGATGCTTTTACTTTTCATTATACATTATTTTTCAAGACGATACATATAGATATAAGACCAATACCAAGTTTTGTAGAGCATGAAATGCCCTAGCCTTCGGTATATAAAGAAAATTTCTTATGATTTTGATTATGAATCAGAGAAAAACGCACCAAGATTTAGTGTAATACTCAAGATTTAGCAATACTCTCATTGCACTGTTTGTTTTCTTTCAGGATGACGATGATACCGCAAGTCTCATATGTCTCGGTGGGTCAGAGCCACCTCGCTCTGATAATGTGGATCCTAGTAAAGCTTATCATAACGCTCCTCTCACAACATTTGTCAACGCTGTGATGCCTATCGTTCGCAAAAAGCTGGCCGATAATGTTGTTAGAAACGCGAAGAAGGCGTATGCCGACACTCCCGATAATCCGTCCGATTCCCTTACAAAAGGTGAATCTGCAGCCATTCGTTTGTACACTAAAGAAGGGAAGAATTCACGAAGTGTGTACCATATGCTGAACAAAGCTCTTGATAGAAATACCGAGGCTGAGCTCAAACCATGGTATCTGTATTTAAGGCTTATTTGCACTGGCCTCAAGAAGATACCTTCGTGGAAGGACTCAGTGTACCGTGGTGTATCCGAAGATTTGAGAGACCAGTATGGTAAAACAGCCGAAAGTGGTAAGATGTACACATGGTATCGAATTACATCGTGCACGAAACGTTTAGAGTCAGCTGAAAAGTTCCTTAATAAAAATACTAAAAGGGATTCATATTGTACTTTGTTTCACATACGAGGTTACTCGGGTGTTGCAATATCCGGGCATTCTGATTATCAGAACGAAAACGAGGTTACATTTTTGCCTGGTACAAAATTTGTTTTCGAAAGCTCTATTGTGATGTCAAATATGCTCTTGGTTGAGCTAAGGGAGGAGAACTATGCCCACGTATCAGCTCGAACTTGGGTGCAATCCGCAAAGGCAAGCTCTCTTGAAAAACGACTCAAAGCCCAAGAGATTCAAAGTCGCGCTCAAACTGCTCAAATAAAGAGTAAAAATGCCACCATTGAAACACTCACTAAACTTGTGCAAACAACAACTGCGGAAAAAGATGCCGAATTGAAGAGAAAAACTGCTGAACTCATTAGCAAAGACGCTAAAATTGAAACGCTGACGAAACAGGTGCAAAAACCACTGCCACTATCAGTGCCATCACCTCGGCCAGCAGTACACCACTGCTCGCCATCACCAGGACCACCAAACCAACCGCACCACCATCGATATGACGACTTCTCGCCGCCGCGATCACCGCGACGTCGACATGACGATCGATATGACTATGACAATCGCTATGACGATCGATATGATGATCGATATGACTATGACAATCGATATGACGACTTCTCGCCGCGGCGACCACCACGACGTCGATAAGACGATCGATATGACTATGACAATCGCTATGACGATCGATATGATGATCGATATGACTATGACAATCGATATGACGACTTCTCGCCGCGGCGACCACCACGACGTCGATATGACGACTTCTTGCCGCCGCGACGTCGATACGACGATTGATATGTCGACTTCTCGGAGCCGTCACCACCGCATGGATACAACTACTACTAGTCATCACCACAACGCCGATATCACACAGAACGCTTTTTTGCAACCGAAAA
>CAJNOQ010001182.1:0-34861 GCA_905250885.1 Didymodactylos carnosus
ATTTGTTTAGTCTTGACTTAATTGAGATGTCACTAAACTATAGAAAAAAAATTTCGGAATTTTTCGGGGTCGGATTCGGAATGAACTAGAATTTTCCCTCGGAGTCGGAGTTGGAACCGGAATTAAAAAAAAGAATTTTCCGGAGTCGGAATCGGAATTAAAAAAGAAGCAAAAAACGGAGTGGGAGCTGGAATCGGAATAAAAAGAGTCGACTCCGCAGTTCTCTAACTGTAACCTATCAATGAATTGTTTTTGTTGAGAAAGTTTGGTACAAATCAAACTGAAAAACAATCCGAAAACAAAAGCCAACAGAATGGAAAATCAGCGATCAGTGAGAGAAGTAGACTTTTCACTAAGCCAAAACATTCATGAATTTTATTTGAATTCGAAAGGCACAATTTCAAAAAATAGAAAAACTACTGAATCAATGATCAAGTTTAACTCTTCTTTCTAAGTTCGAGTTTCATCGTTTCAGTATTTCCAGGAAAGATTTCACGAACATCTTCAATTTTATAATCCATTTCGACTTGTGTTTCTTGATCAGCAAGAGCAAATAATTCAAATTGAGACAAATCGCTTTTTAAAAAGTTCAATTTTAACAAAGCTTCTTCAGTCAACTCTAATGCCAAAGTTTCCTCAGTGCATGGAATCAAAACTTCCACTTGTTCAAACTTAATTGAGGCTTTTAAAGGGGAAATGCAAATCAATTCTAATTTAACTTCATTTGGAACAGTTTCAAGATCATCCAAACACAGTTCATCATCTGATAATTCTGTTCCATTGTACATCAGTTGATAAAATTTTGGATTCAAATGCATGAGTTGACATGCGATCGAGCACAAACGATTGAATTGTGTTTGAGATGAACTACGATAGTTGATAGTTTGTTTGTCGATACTGTTTTCAACGATAAAATGTATTGGTAGCTCTTCATTGCTCACATCGAATTCAATCGGTGATGTTGATACGAAGACTGATAATGAAGTTTCCATCGATGGAAGAAAATCCTTTCCAAACAGAAGATATTCGTTTTGATTGTTTATGTTATTTGCTTTGTAAACATCAGCGATGGTGGCAGATGATGCAAAATCTTGTTTGCTGGTCATTTCACCGCCATCGATCGAAATTAATTGATTTTCAGACGATCTTCGAATATGAACCGAACAAAATTGATCTTCTTTCATCAACAGAAATCTTGTTTCATTCACATCAGACAATAGTTGATGAAAATCAATGATTTTCTTCGTATTATATGACGCTAGATATTTGTAACCACGTTCAGATCCTTTAGAAATTCGAAATAATTCTTCGATCGTCACTTTTCTGTTGAATAGAAGAACTTCTTCAGGTTTCTCATTGTTGTTTAAAGTTAAAATTTGAATGAGAAGAGCAATACGAAATTCCACGACTTGTTGATCATCAACAGAAAATTCTCCGATCGATTTATGTGTATCTTCGTTTGACAGTCTTTGATCGGGATTCTCTCCTATAGCTAAAACACAATCACGAAGAGAATTGGCATTTAAATTCAATTTTGGTAAAAGATTTTGGTTGTTCAACAGTTGATTGATTTTCGTTGCTTTTAACACACAAATTTTTTCGAATTGATTTTCATAAGAAATTTTTACATTCATTGTTGAATCTCGACTAATCACATCGATTGTAATCGGTTCGACTGTCGAGGAAATTTTATCTGTTTCATCGACAATGCTGTTCTGTTCCTTAAGAAAATAACTGAAATATCCTTTGCCAAGATTTTTCGCTACAGGTTGTTCTCGAAACCAATTATCCAAATTCTGCCATACTGTATTTGGGTGAAGTAAAATTATTTTCTCTTCGTCTAAAACGAGAAAGATTTCATTCGAAAATTTGTCGTAGAGAATCTTTATTTACCTTGAGCAGTTCGATAGTGAATTTCGTTGAACGAAGTCGATCGATTTTCTTCAGTGAGAATTAGACGAACTTTTCTCTTCTCTTGATCATTAACTGAAAAAAGATCTCCAATAATTCCGTCATGAATCAATCGTTTATTTTCATCGAAGAAACAGATAACATTCTCTGTATTTAGATTTAAACAGAGTTTGGGATTTTTCAACGTTCAACTGAAAATATTGATCATTGGACATTCCGATTTGGTGAAATAATCAACCGATTTTTCTTCATATTCAACTTTAACTTGTATTAAAGATGTTCTTTGAAGAATCGAATATTCCAATGGAAAATCGGGTGGAAGTGATGGATTATCGTCCTTCAGATCGAGACCAATGTGATATTTATCGACTGGTATCAATGTTTCGCATGAATAACCTTTATCTTTGAATATTTTTTGGAATTGTTCAAAAAGTTTTTCCTTTTTCAACAGATGAGAACTCTTTTTTTCATCTGGATGAATGATACTGACGGATTTGGCCTTTTTCTCTTCTTCACCGTCTGGAGTTTTCAATTGATTTAATAGATCAAACCAAGGTGATGATTCGAATGGAAGAGATTTAAGTTGCATCGTATACAAAGCTGGACAATCAATTTTTTCATCGTTGATGATCTCATCTTGTTTCATTTGTTGATTATCAATTGTTGTTTTCATTGGTTTTTGATCATCTTGATCAAGTAAATGATTAACAGAATCCCAATGATAATTGCCATTCATCGTTGTTGGTGGAAGATTGAATCCATCTCCTCCAATCAGATTATTGACTAATTCATCTTGTGAATTATCTTCTTTGCTGTTCAAATAATTAAGAAATGTATTCTTCGATTCAGTTGGATTTTGATTTTCATCGATTTCTTCTACCCATAGAATATTTTGTTTTTCTTGAATATTAACCAATTTCTCTTGAAGAATCGATCGACACCGAATCAAATGAATACTTAATGAAATATAATTTTCACAACGAATTTCAGAAGGGATCCATGATAAAATTGGATTGTCTATCGCCATATATTCACATGTTTTTGGTAATGATTGTGTCGATTGCTCAAATAGAGAAACTTCAATCCCACGTAAGTCATTAAGAAATTCACTTATCATGTGAATTGTTGATTTTAACTTCTCAACATGATCATTATATTCTATGTCAATTAAATTGACTTTGATCGCTTGTTTTAATTTTTCATTTAATTGATCATTGATTGGAGTTCGTAATAGATGAGGAACATCAGTAAACAAATATTGAAAATCATTAATGGCATTAGAATACAATTCTTGAATATGATTCAAATAACATAATTGAAAATTTCGTATTTCATAGAGTTCACATTGTTCTCGAATAGTTTGATCAGCGTGAATATCTAAAAATTCATTGAGACTTAAATGTGAAAGATTTTGATCATTGGATTTAATTAATAACATTATTTGTTGAAGAAGTTTATAACCATTGGTAAGTTTATCGACTAACATATCTTTTAGATGATTCCATTCAGTTTCTAATTTATCTCGATCAATTTCTTTCGAATAATTTTCATCAAGTTCAATCATTTCAAATTTGTTGTTCGTTTGATTCTTTCGTCTATAACATTGATATTTCTGAACGATATGACGAAAATTGATTCGACATAATAACAAATGTGTTCGAATGATAAAAGATTGAATATAACGAAAATCGAATTTCAACAAATTTTCTTTGATTTCAAAGAAATTTTCTGTATCAATAGTTAAACTAGCACGAGATAATTTCGATAACCATAAAACATCATTTGCTGTAAGTGTGATAACACCTGTATTATCACGAGCGATTTGTAAAATTGAAACATCTTTCGAAACTATATCATAAACTAAACTCTTGAGAACAGTCATACGATCATTAGGATCATTCTTCAATTCTTTTTCTAACAAATCCAATAGGCCATTGTGATAATCAGCAAGAACACTGAAATCAAATGAAGAGAAAGAAATCAAATAACCATTTTCGACTTCTGTTATTATTTACCTTAGAATTCTCATGACAATATCACCTTCGTCATGATTTTCATTCGTTACTAAATAATGAATTGGTGTTTCAATTGAAACCTTATTAAAGCGTTGAGTTTCATCACAAGCTCCTGGTTGAATCAATCCATCAGCAAATGTATGATATAAATTGATAGCTTTTAGTCCATTATCAATGATCGAATGATGTTGTGTACGAAGACGCTGATCGACAATATTTGAATTTTGTTCAGCACGTTTTGATAAATCTTTCAACGTTATTTGATAGAATTCTTCTCGTTCAATCAAAAAACTGTAAGTTTGATGTAGAAGAAGATAAAAGTGACTTAAATCATAAATCGTTCGAGTCATTTCGAGAAAACCAGTAGAACTTAGAATACGTCGTAAAATATTTAATGATAACGAGAAATTGTTTGGATTATGAAGTTCAGTTTTGAAATGTTCATAATTAACAACAATTGGGATTTGATCGATATAGACTTGTAAGTTTACTTGAATCTCTGTTTGTAAACTTAATTGATTGATTTGAGCTTTGTAATCGGGTAATTTTTGAAGAATAAAATAGAAGACGTGTTGTTGATATTGGCTTTCAGCAGTGAATTGATCATCATATGTTGTATAAACAGGTTTAATCCACTGTTGTTGACGAAGAGTTAAATATGCCATTTTCTCTGAACAACGATTAATCAATATACATGTATCATCTTGGTTGAAACGCGTGCAAAGAAAATGATAAGTCGATAAAAGACGAGCACAAACAAAATGGCACACTTTTGTTCGCTCCAGGTTGCCCTCCATTCGACACTCATTCGACATGGCACCAACGGCGTGTTTTGCTAAGACAGGCCCATGCAAATTTCTCACTGAATCTTCGTATAATAATAAATGCCACGCCTTAAAAAGAAGATGATAAATTCAAATCGAAACGAATCAATCAGTTTACCATGGCTCCGAAAGTTGAAAAATACGTCACATAGATTCCTGGTACATTCAATGGACTCGCTCCTCCTGAAAATTGAAGCAAATCACCCTTTTCATCGATGATGCAGCCGCAATCATAATGAACTCCATGTTCTTCAATTGGTGCATGAGCCGTTGTACCAAAACCTAGAAGACTTCTAATGAGTTTTTAATGGCAGATGAACAAAATGTGTTTGATTACTGACCGTGAGTGTGTGCTAAAGTTAATGGTTGAAACGCAAATGTCCAGAGAAAACTTTGTTTCCCACCGAGAAGAATCATCGCCATCAGATTGACTAAACAATGACGAATTCGAAGTTCGTCTTCATTTTGACATTGACGAGTAAAGAAATTATTCAATGTATTTCTTTCATCTTGTTGATTTTTTGGATAACCAATCATTGATTGTTCGGGTTGACTGAGAGCTCGAAAAACGAGTCTTTCTTCTACTGAAAGATCTAAATTTCTTTCAATAATCGGCAACAATGAATCAATCAATGTCAATCGATCTTGACAAAAATATTCGTAGTAAATATTTAATAAAATGATCACTCTGATTTCGTTAGGTTGAAGTTTTGGTGGATTTCCTTGACAATTCAAAGTAATCCAATCTATAAATGGTTTCCAGCGTTGTTCACCATTGTTTTGATTGACACATTGATCAATAATTCTTTTCAATTCTGTGTAAGATTGTGGAAGATGAGGAAAGATTGATTGTTCATCGTGTGATGCTAATGTGAATCCTAGTTGATGACTCATCTGTAATGAAGATTTCTTTGCTGGTATTACTTGTTCATTCTCAAAAAATCGAGATAAAATCACTGACCACTGTTGATTCTGTTGTTGAACATCATCTGATTTAAGCATTTTTAAGAGATGATTCCATGAAAATTTAGAAACGATTATCGAAAGAAAATTTTGAAGAGGCTCACTTAATTTTGTTGCATTGTTTTGAATCGATAGATAATTATTGATCATATACAAAAGAATACGATTGACATCAGGTTGATCTTCAACTGACCGATCGGTTTGACAAAGAAGAAGAGGTGTCAGTTGAACGAGAAAATATTCTTTTATTTGTCGAAAAACAGCCTCGACTGACGGTTGAAGTTGACGAATCTCAATAGTTGGAGCGGTCGATTGTATGATTTTATTGATCAATGTACAATGAGCTACTTCATTAGTCATCAAACGTTTTAAATGAGAAAAGAAAAGATCGAGCAATGTCGATCGAGTATTTCCGTGATTGATCACTGATGGATGATATGGTAAACGATAGTTTTCAAGTGAGTTTCCGTCAGATGCACATCGAATCATTGTTGGAAGAAGAAGAATACGGTCCCATGTATCTTTAATCATTTGATTTCGCTGTACATATTTGAGATAAATATTCGCCAATTCATCAAAAAGAAATTCTTTTATCGTCAATGCCAACGGACAAATTGGTTGATTTAAATATTTAAATAATGAAAATATTTCTTCACTATACGATGTATCAGTTGCTTTTAAAATTGAAATTATCCATTGTTGAACATCGATCATTAACGTTGATTTTGGAAGATTCTTTTCTTCGATATATTCGTTGACGGTTCCAACAATCGATGAATACCTTTTGATATAGGGTGATTTTTGTTGTCCACCATGATAGTTTAGCTCATTCTGTTGAAGAAATTCGAATTGTTGAAGTAATTTGGTCACAAGTTCTTCAGGTTTTGTCAAATTTTCATTCAGAAGAATAAAATGAGCCAAGTTCATAAATTCAATATGAGATTTAATATCGATCAATTGTGTTTGCTGAAGAACTTTACTAGATGGATAATATTTCGATATCATTGTATAACACAAAATCCATGTTTCTTTAGTTTGATCATTGGAACGTATATCAGAAAGATTTTTCCATAGATCATCAAACATTCGTCGAAATAAACATTCACGAACGAGACTTCTTGTTGAATTATCATTATCAAACAATTGATGATAAAATGTTTGAGTTTGATCAAGACGATCCATTATTCGGCATGCTGAATACAAAGAAAATAAATCATTTCGATCGTATTCGAATGATGTGTACACATGAGCCAATCGCCAGATATCTTCATGACGATATTCACCTAATACTCGTTGTTCATTTTCATCGACTAAACATAACCATCGAGAGACGAATTCAATTGATTTTTGACATTTGACACGATCATCAGTGAAATTTTTCTCAACAATCGTACAAAATGTTTGAACTAAATCGTTTGAATATGTTTTCAGAACGGATTTGTTGACAATTTTCATTAAAATCAAATCTTTTTCAATCGCTTTGATCAATTCAAATCGAAATTCTTCGATAGTATGTTCATTTTCATTCGCATTATTCATTTCATCATCATCAGGTACTGCATAGTAATGTTCTTTGAGATCATTTTCAGTGGCTAAATTACGTTTTTGCTCGGCTGTTTTTTCAATGAGTCGCATTTTAATTTCATCCGAATAGGATTTGATTCGTTGATGAAAAAGATGATAGAGTGGTGTTTGAGGAATACATGCGTAATGTGTCACCAATTGAAAAACAGTTTGAGTGTTCGTTGAAAGTAAATCGTTTTCTTGTTCATTTGATGTTGATACATGATCAATTAGATTTAACATAGTATCATACCCATCATTGATGTTTGAAAGTTTCGGTAAAGTTTCTAATCCATAATCATTAACGATGTGTTTGAGAATATTGCATACAAAGTTGTTGAACGAAAGTCGAGTTTGAGATTGAATCGAATCAACAAGACCGTCAAAACGTTTTCCACAAAGAATATCTTTGGAAAGTTGATAGATCAATGTGTAGATTTTTTTTGATGCATTCTTTTTTAACGATAAATAAGTTTGATATTTGTCGACAATTCGTTTTTGTAATTCGCTACATTGTCTAAGAACTTCTTTCAAACATTGGACACGTCGAAATGTACTCGTTTGACGTTGATAAAATTCATAAGCACATCGATTTTCGAATAAATCTCTTGGTAATTGTTGAACAACAATTTGAATTCGAAAACAAAAATCCCAGAGGCAATCGTCAAACAAAACATTGTAATCACAAAGTATCTGATTATCGTTTTGATGTACTCTGTTCTCGTAAGATGAAGTGAGAATTTGTATGAAATTCTTTATATAAAATGAATTGTTTGACAAACATGTATCGAAGAAATGAAAATCCCAACGATCTAGAAATATCGATGGAAATGATGATTGATGATAAATTGTCTGTGGTGGTGAATGTACGAGTAGAAGAAAATATTTGAAATTATATTGCTTTTCTGAATTACATCGATAATCAACTTTGTCAATTAATTGTCGAACGTATGGAATATGTAAACGTTGTTGATTGGTACGGCCGTTGATTACGATTAGCAGCAAATTTTTCTCAGCATTATTTTCATATTTTGTAAACTGTTCTTCTAACTCAGCAGAATTTTCCATGATCGACTACAAGTAAACATACACATTCTCTCAAGAATCATCTACTCTCCTGGAAAAAATAGTAATAATCCGTATTTTAATCCAATTGTTACTATAAGAACTTATTTCAAAACAAATGAGGATATATTCTGAAAGCCCTTGGAGTTCTCTATCACCTTATATGGTTATATTTTAGCTTTCAATTGTATGAGACAAAATAAATCGAAAACAATAAAGGCATCCTCATCTTGAGATTCCCACACATTGAATCATTTTACTGTTGTCAATAATATTTTTGAAATTTTTCTTATCACTTTAGAAATACCTTTTTAAAAAAGCAATTTTATATTCTGATAGAGCTTGAAATTCTCTATCACCCTGTATATTTACTTATTTTCTTATGTTCATTTATTGAAAAAAGAAAATTTGAGTATAATGAAAACATCCTCAATCAACAAGTAGCAAAAATCTACACTTTTTTTGTTACTTTTGTAGTATTAGTTTTGAAATTATTACCCTTATGGGAAAATTTTTTAAAAATCAAATATAGATTTGCATAGAGCTTGGAATTCTCTATCATTCTATATATTTTTATCTTACATTGCATTCATGTACTGTCAGTACATGAATGCAAGGCAAGACAAAAATATATAGAGTGATAGAAAATTTCATGCGCTATCAAATGGTATATTTTCTTTTACATAATTTATTTCTTTGGGATAATAATTAAAAAAACCAGTGAAAAAATGTAGATTTTTGGTACTTGTCGCTTGAGGATGTTTTCATTGTACTCAATTTTTCTTCATTAAATAAAATAAATGAACATAGGAAAATAAGTAAATATACAGGGTGATAGAGAATTTCAAGCTCTATCAGAATATAAAATTGCTTTTTTAAAAAAATATTTCTAAAGTGATAAGAAAAATTTCAAAAATATTATTGATAACAGTAAAATGATTCAATGTGTGGGAATCTTAAGATGAGGGTGCCTTTATTGTTTCGATTTATTTTGTCTCATACAATTGAAAGCTAAAATATAAACAGAATATATCCTCATTTGTTTTGAAATAAGTTCTTATAGTAACAATTGGATTAAAATACGGATTATCACTATTCTTTCCGGGAGAATATGTTAACGATTCTACATACCAGATTGAGAATATCAACTTTGTCACTGAAAAGATTTAAATCATCTTCTTTCAAAGATGAAAATAATTCACGTTTAGTTTGTTGATTGAGACTGGTGATATGAGACGATGTTCGTGTAAATATCATCACTTTAGTTATTGAACGCACTATTTCGTTTGGTCGATCGTCAAAATTTTCCAAATGTAAAACATCCATTGTTGATATTGGTGATGTAGTTAAAGTTCGGAGAAAATTTTCAAGACTGAAATGTTCTTGATTTTCAAAGTAATTCGTACAGATCCAGCGTGATACTTGATCTTCGAACGTTGGTAATTTCAAAATGATGGATTCTGGAGAGATCAATTGCATCAATCTCGATAGAATCGATCGTAAAAGACATTGAAAAGTGTTAGTTAGATTCTGTTCGATCACGGATTTTGATTTTATTGTCAGTTGCGTGTATTGTTGATGAATGTTGAGATAATAACGTTCTTCTTCATCGTTTTTCTCGATCAATCCCAATAAACACGAATAAAGTGTATTCGAACTTAGACCATAGAAGTATTGTTGTCCAATATGTTCGATACATGATTGAGCTTTTTGTTCGACGTTTTCCATCAATTTCTGTTCTTCGATGGAAAGTTTAGTCCATCGAATTTGATAAAAGTCTTTAATTGATAACGAATATTTCTGAAATCGACTAAGAAATGGGGCTGGAATCTCTTTGAATTCATTTCGATTGATATGAACAATACATTGAAAATCTTCATGGACGACAACATCGATAGTTTTTGGTCCAATGGCAACTTTCGACCAGATTTTTCTGTTATCACCCGTGGCCATGATCGAGAAATTTTGATTGAAAACATCGTAAAGTGAACCATGAATACGTCCAGTATTGATCATTAGAATAGTTTTGCCTGTTTCCATACATAATTTGATCGTTGAAAGGATCTCGACGTTTCGTAATTCATTGTTGACATCGTCTGGAAAATCGGACATTCGAAAAACAACTATTTTATTCGGATCAAGATCAAGAACGTCACTCTGCGCCAATAGACGTACAGCACTTTCATCTTCCGATTCATCGATAATTAATTTGTATCGTCCATAGAGTCGACGTCGAACGGAATCCAATTTCATCGATTGATGAAGAATCGTTGGTATGTTTCGACGTTGATTCGGTAATCGAAAATCTGGACATTCTTCTTTGACAGCTTTGAAAAAGATTTGAAGGAGTTCTTCGAATTTTTCCTTTGAAATTCCATTGAAATTTTCTTCCAATGCATGAAGAAGGCTTAGAGGTGTAATACCGTCGACACGTGTTTCCTGTTCATCCGTTGTTGTGGTTAATTCGAAGCGTAATTGACGCAACATGTAAATGAAATCTCGATCATGATAAATTTGTGGAATAAGTTGAGTGCTCAATAAGCGACGGTAACCTTGACAAAGACCATTAATAATCTTTTTCAGACGATCATTGACTCGCTGCTGTTGATTATCGATTTTCAAACCCAAACATCCATAGGCCAGAATGTGTTGATCTTCTCTCGATGGTAAAGATCGATAAATACAGATCATTCGATTGGCATTCGCTGCATCGAACGATTTATTGGCAACAGCAACGAAAGCCACTTTACATTCATCCAAGTAAGGATGTAATACTTTCAAAACCATTTTCTTCTCGTCGGGTAGTGACGCTTCATCCAAGAACACAACCTAAACAAGAACAGTATTGCATGCGTTCGTAGTCATATCTGATTAACTTACGCATCGCGTTTTCATTCGATTCTGTTCGTAGTGTTGTTCACGTTTAATAGCACGATCCAAAATGTATGCGATATCTTCTGATCGAGTGTATTTCGAACCCAAACAAAAGAAAGGATCGATGGCAGGTAACTTTTTGCAAAATGTTGTATTCGATAATTGTGGACCTTGCAGATTCTGCAGAACGATCTGGAATGAGAGTGTTTTCGATTGACCTAAAGGCAAAAAGAAATAGTCAACGTAGAGATGTCACGCAATTTTTGGCGACTTGAGGACATACTGCAATGCAGTAACACATACGTACTACATTCATTCTTTAAAGTTCTATCGAAGATCATATGAAATATTTCACTCACGCATTTTGTACTAACCTGGAGCACCGATGATGCACAAAGGTGTTCTAGTAACAATGCTAACCACAATACCAAAGATATGTTCACGAACCTAAAGACACGATGGGTCAAATAATTGCAAAACGTAGCCAAATGCTTACCGCTTGATTGATCGCAACGCCTTGAGGGATCAGGAAATTGTTTGCATTGACAAAGTTTACCAATTCTCTTTCTATGATATCGACGAAATCTGGAACTTTCCGCGATAGAATACCAGCCAGCATTTCTCGTGATGGAGTTTTCTGATCATTTCGCTGGTCATTATCTTCTTTCGTCGGAAGTCGAAAGTAATAGGTCAAAGCTAATGCCAACGCAATGCAACGTTTTACATCAGGTTCAACCGTTTCATCGTCGAATCTCATCTTCCAAAAGAATTCGATCAGATTGAAACATCGTTGAATTTCTCGTTGAGAAACAGAATTTTTTCCTAGAAACGAAAATACCGAGAGAGAAGTTCGTGTCAAAAAACAGAAATTTTCGGTTTACCGAGAAACTCTTCGCAGAATTCTTGAGCTTTTAAGATACATTCGGTGAGCATTTCTTGAATGTACAAATCAAGAGATGTCAATTGTTGTCCTGGAAGGGAAAATGTAGCGATTTTCTTAGTAATGTAGTCCTTCAATGTATCCGATTCTAATGTGCTGTATGAAATTTTCAGATTTTCCAGGGCTTGTGGTAACTGATGAACAAGGTAATCACTACGATGGACCGCCTTTTCATCATCCTGTTTTACTGACGATGGGTTGATTGCGGCGGTGCAAAAGATATTCGTAGGCAAATTATTTCCATGTAGAGTACCATCCATAAACATTTCTTTGAACAACCCAAGGCATGATGAGGTGTTTACCTCATCGAAGAAGATGACTAATTCAACATCGGGAACTTCATTAGCTAATTGACATATTGGTTTCATAAAATCTTCCAATTGTTCTTCTGTGATACCTGGATGAAGAAGAAGACGATAGAATAATGATTTCGTATTTGTATGCATCAAATATTCATCAAATAACTTGATCGAGTTTAGAGGTGATGCTTTGAGAGTATTCCCATCGAGTAGTTTTCCAAGTTGAGGGCTCATACTCATTAAAGGAAAACTTGTAATATGAAATGTGACGTGTTCGTAAAGTAATTTATTTAATATGTGACATGTTTCCAAATCCGTGTTGTGAGTAATATTGATAATCGTTTTCCAAATAAATCGCAATTTATCGTTATCATATCCATGACTCGAAAGTACAGATTTGATCTCTTTCAAAAACCTATCATCTATTGGCTGGACTGCTTGACCAGGACGAGCTATTTGTTCTATAGCATCTCCCACCTCAAATCCATCATTGTCTTCTGCAGGATTGTTATCGCCGGCATCCTCCTCTTCATCCTGGTTTTGAAATGGAAGATTGATTTCTGGCTGATTAATATGGTCGTTATTTCTAGATAGTTTTGATTGAATTTGCCTGAATATTGCATCGTACAGATGGGGCTTCTTCTCCACTATATCTTCAATCACCGTCTTACGTAACCACACACATATTCGTTCTCGGATACGTGGCGATACTTTCCCATCGAGAGAACCCTTTGCAAGCTTTGCATTCAGTAGCATCGAATAAAATTTTAGCAAAAATGTTTTACCAACACCCGTATGACCTTCAATAATCAAAGGAAGCTTCGTCAATTTTCTTTCATGGACATGAAATAGCTTGTAGGTGAAGTTTTCGGTGAGAATAAACTTCGTTTCGTTCATCACATCGATAAAATCGTCGTATCGAATATCTAGAAGCCAAGATAAACATTTGGCAAAATAATTTTTTCCTTCAAAATCTTTTCGTTTCGCTGGATCCCCCAGCTTGAAAATCTGTTTCAAATTTTGAGACACTCGATCCCAGTCAGTATGCAGCAAATAAAGTGAGAAACCGGGGTCATAAACGAGGAACATTCGAGGATAATCGGTTCCTTGAAAATTCATTTGTGAAAGATTTTTCGCTTCTTCTATCATTTGTCCCATCGCTCTTGTGCCTAAATGTTCATCATTATCGTTGAAACGGTAAAATCCAGAGTCAGTAAAAAATCGAACACGTCGATACAAAAACTTGACAAACGAAAGTTCAGATATTTTATTTCGTTGTAACTCCGGTGCATTCCTTGTCATGCAATCGTTAATCTGACGCCGACATTCTTCTTCATTATTCAACCGAGTGAACTGTAATCCAGTGTCACTTTTCGCACTGGTTTCGACGTAAAGTCGATTGATCGTTCGATCTACATACGCTTTCAGGAATCGCGCCACAAGTTCTTCTTGCTTGCCAATACAGAGTTTGTGATTGTTTTCAGTAACTTCTTCAAAACTATTCGAATTCAATAAAGATAGCAACGGAAGAATTTTATTGAAATTATCGCTAATATTTCGATTGTATTTATCTGTATGAGGAATTTTAATGAAGAATGTCCACTGGTGGTCATTCGGTAATGAAAATGCCAAACCACTATCTGTATCCGTCAATGCACCACAAACAAATAATGAAAAGAATGTGCGATTAAGTTCAACGAATGGAGCATGAATCGAAATGTTGAAATAAACCTTGGGCTCTTCATCATTTTCTGTTGAATCGAATGAGAGCAATGTATTGATTAATGTAGTCGAATTCAATCGATCGTTAATGCTTATAGACAAAGTTTGAGGAGTTTTGTACTGAGTATTAATCCGATGGGTTTTTCCTAAAGAAAGCAAAAGATCATCATTGCTGGCACAAACGAGTTTATTCAACTTACCGATACCAGCCTTTCCGCAGATCACACGTAGTCGTGGCTTGATTAGATTATTACTTTGAAATAGCTCGTCAAGTTTTCTATTGGCCACCATTGAGTTTCGTATTTGTGGCGTTATAAGGTACGGTCGTAATCCTTTCCTTGATGTTAGTTCTCTTGAGAAATAATAAACTTCACCATGTGGTCGATCAGATTTCGTCAATTTGTCCTGTTCATTGAACAAAATTTCTCTAAGTCGATGATGCATCTTGTCAATGTCCATAATCACAAATGTCAGGTGATAGAATGTTTGAATACGAGTGAAGAATAAACGAATATCATCTTCTGTTGCACGAGAACACCAAAGGATTTGAAACGATGCTAGTAATCGGTGACTGAGAATATTGACAAGAATTGAAAATGTTTCCATATCAAGATCATGATCGACTGGATTTGGTTCAACTGATTGATCTTTATGAGTCAATGTAACTAGATACTGCTGATTGTCATTGACTGTTGTTCTCTCGATAAATAATTCTTTTCCATCATTAAGAAGTTCTTTCAAAAATGCAGATAATTTCTTCAAGCATGACTCACCACTGGATCTATTCGGTATTTGATGTTTGGTATATAATCGTTGGATATTCTCAACCGATAGATCACAAGTAAACAAACGCAATGAACGTAAATAGTGCCTCAATGATTTAATCGTTAATTCAAGTTCTCTATTATCATTGAAATTCTTGTCGCTTTTGAAATGTAACTTTTTCAGGAAATGCCATTTCGTTCGATTATCTGGGGTTGATTTGGTCAACAGAATGATCAATATCATCACTTGACGATTGGAGAACAATTGTAATAGACGTGTCAACTTTCGATATTCTTCCAAATGTTCCAACCAAAGTTTGTGGTTGATTACTATTTGCTGATGGATCAAATGAAGTTGATCTGTTTGTCTTTCAGCGAGTCTTTTCAAAATGTCGGTCTCTTCATTTTCATTATCTTTCACTCGAGATAGAATTCGACTAATTTCACCTGCACGATCAGACAATTGAAATGTTTCTTCTTTCAATTGATAATCTGGATGACCAGCCATTTCCAATTGAATCATCGTTGAATAGATATTGTTGACCGTGCTCAATAGTTTCAGTTGTTCATTTAATAAAATTTTTTTCGATTTCATTGCTTCAGAAAGATCCACATTACAAAATGTCAGCTGAAGTTTATGGTCATCAACTTCAGATCTAGTCAAGATAAATTTAATTTTCTCTGGCTCTGTTGGCTGTAGAAATTCATCATTTTCGTCGATTGGATTTTCAGGATCTTCCTTGATCAAGGTTTGAGTTTT
The DNA here is from genome assembly GCA_905250885.1 of Didymodactylos carnosus. Classification (NCBI taxonomy): domain Eukaryota; kingdom Metazoa; phylum Rotifera; class Eurotatoria; order Philodinida; family Philodinidae; genus Didymodactylos; species Didymodactylos carnosus. The sequence continues at coordinate 15,701 of CAJNOQ010001182.1, forward strand.
GTTGATTGAATACTCGATCTCAAATTCTGATTCTTCGTTGATCAATCGTCTTAATTGAATATGAACAAAGCCACTGCGATAGAGATGTTCCATAGTTATCAAAGCGTTATCTAGCACGTTCGTTTCTTCAGCCGATAGCCACATATTGACAAGTTGAATGTTATCGTTAACAACTGAAAACAATAAAAAACAAAGAGAAGATGATGACGACATTTCTTCTAGATGAATTCCTTACTTTGCATGTGTGTCACTGGAGTATCTTCAAAGTAAGGTAACTTGGCTACACTGTCAACGAAATCTTCAAGAGTTCTTGATTTCATTGTGAAAGGTTCACAAAGTCCGTAGATGATGATCCACGAATTGAGAATCATGTTGTTTCTTTCTTGAAGTTGAAATTGTGTTGTTAAATTATCTCTTAGTTCTTGAAATAGACGTCGTCCATGAGTTGTGTATAACTCGGCTTTTTTCATCATTAACATTCGGACATTCGGATGCTGCTTTGATCAGTTGTAAATGTTGATTGGTTAATTTTCGAAATCGTTGCTTGAGATTTCGATACCTTTCAGTAATCTCTCTTAGCGAACAGTTTTCATCACTTAACTGTATGATTGAATTAATCGTTTCATCGGGATTTTCATTTGAAATAATGTTGAATCGCTGTACACAAGTGACAATAATATTGATGTAACTGTAATATTGATAAATCTGCAACCATTCACAGACTTGTTCGATTTCTTGTTCTGTAGCTTCAGCGTTGATTGTCGGTTCTTTTTGGCTATTGGCATTGGCTATCAAACGATAGGAAAATAACTTTTTTACTTCATCACGAACATTGATATTCTTGTTGCAAAAAATAGCCTTCAAATCGACCATATCCTTCAGTTTCATTCGTCCATTCAAAAGACTATCGATAAAGTGAAAAGCTCGCTCCAAAACTGTAGCCACATCTATTTCAGTAGCAGTGTGATCGTTTCCACCGCAAGATGACGAGTATATCATATTGAAAATTCCCTCAAAAAGATGAGATTTCGATAATGAAGCCTGTTTAACACGAAACCAAACCACTCGATCAACTTGTCCCTTTTCGTTATTCACTTCTATTGTTAATATTCCACTGCTTAAAGTTTCATATTCACCTTCGATTGTATATCTCTCCACACTAACTTTATTACCCAAGGACAGCACTTCCATTTTTCCATGACTATCATCTGGAGTAAATGTGACTTGTACAGTAATTTCTAATCGTTCACTGGCGATAAACCATTGAATGCGTTGGCGCTCTTGAACTTTAATATCACGGAACGAGGTTTTCTTAGCCATAATTTTGAAGAAATTATCTGGGTGAGACCGTTTTACTTGTTCAATATATTTCGACGATGTATGTTCTTGATTGATTGTTGCCGGTTTGAGAACTTGAAATGGAATTAAACAATTCATCATGCTGCAAAGTCTTCGAAGTTCCTTGAATGGTTTAGCAAGTGCAAAAGTCTTTTGAACAAACGTTTTCATTTCTATAACTGTTATTTTTGACTTATCTCTCGCTCGATGTAAATCTGCGTACAATGATATTGCATTCTGGATTTGAAACCCTTTCAGCCAATGGACAACATGAATGAGAACTGCTGTCATTTCATCATACCATTTAATCCAGTTATTGGCCTGATCGAGGAAGTGATGATAGTAGTCAACATGAGACTTATTGATGTTTATGTTTATGTCGCTTGGTGCTGGCTGTAGCAAAGATATTAAATTTGCTGGAGCTGTAGGAAATTTGAAGATCTGTGGATTCGCCGAGTCTATAATTGACTTTATATCGTAACTTGGAACAAAGCAATCAGCGATCGACTCTTTCGACGGATCAACATACACCGGACAACTTTCTAAGAAAACAAATGCATTCATTATGTGTCACATCGTTTTCTTAAGTTTACCTTGTAGTTTTAGAACATTGCTGATCGATCGTTCTACTTGCTGAATGAAACGAGCCATTTCTTCACGAACAGGAGTTCCATCATTTTGTTTTCGCAATGAAAGAATAAAATCCATAATATTTTCAATCTTTGGAAGTGACAAAATCGATTTAGAATATCGTGAAATCACGTGACTGAATAGCTGATTGATAAAAATAATGGTAAATACGTCATTTTCGTCATATCGATCATGTTTAACGCTTTTCATCCATTGATCCAGTTTCACTAGGACTTCTTTGGTATTATCGAATGCTGGCTTCATAAAACTCAAATTAAGGATTCGTTCCCATGTGTAGATAGTCCATTGATTTTTCGCACTCTTTTCACATAGATCTCGATAAAAATTGCAGTCTAATAGATCCACGAAGTCTTGAGAATTATTTAGTAGCAGAGAGGCTTGGATCCAATGGTCATGGATAACATCTTTCGGATCAACAGAATCTAGAATTTGTTTATCGAGTTCGTTCATTCTGCGAACTAAATTTTTCAGTTTTTCTTTTGAATTGCCATAATTTTTATCGCCGCAGAACAGCATATTTTGAATAATCAATGAGAAAGAAGGTTCTTTAGTTGCATCCTTTATTGATGATGCGTATCGGATAAGAATTTTCAATAGTTTTTCGCAATCTTGTTCATAGGCTTGATATCGTTTATCTGTCAGCTGTCGTATAATGAAAGAGTTGAAAATAGCCATATAGACTTTTCCAAAGAGAAAACGTTTCTCTTCTTTCAGTTGTTGCATGGACTTATCAGCCAATTCTGTGTAATTCAAAAATTCAGTACTAGTGACGTTGAAAATGCGTTCATTCACTTTCAGAAGGAGATGTTTTTGGATAATTTCATTCAGTTCGCTTATCTGGCATAGATATAAGAAAAGCTTCCAGAGAGTACCTGTGTCGACGCAAGCAGCGTACGTGGATAGGTATTTTGCAAAGTAACGTTCATAACGACCCAAAAGGCTAAGAAAATCGCCAGCATGAATCATTTTATAATGCTTATTCTCTGACTCCCTTCTAAAAATAGGGAGAAAATGATCTAGGAATTCGTCAAACTTCAAATCTAATGATTTGAGGTGCTCACACACTACCGACAGTGACGATTCATCAGACTTTGTGACTGGAGGAAGCCGTGAAATAAGTTCCACGAAACCAGGCACATCTAATGGGAAATCTTTGAATTCCAAAGTAAAATTAGCATACTGCATAATAAGATTTAAGGAAATCTCACAATGCTTAACACCATCGATAATAGTTTTCCACTGCAAACGTTTATCAGGATCGATTAATAAAGAGGCTTGCAATGATAGTTTGCAAAAACAAAGAAAAGAATCTAAGTTATTTCCATTAACTGTTGTTATTTCCAAACGATAAGTATCGATCTTCATCCTTTTCAATAGGTCTTTGTCAGTTGTACATAAATTTGGTTTTGAGCCCTTTGTATCCAAGAAAGTTTTTGACGCATTTAAAATGATTTCATCATGAAGTTGCTTTACACTATTCTTTAAGTTACTGTAGAGCTTCGGCTTGATGATATCTAAATATTCTTGGATCCGTGAGTACACATAAAGATATGCATCAATTCTTTCGCCGAACTTATCGCATTCTACTGTTGACTTGAAACTCTCGTTGAAACATTGAGTTATGAAGTCAACATCGTTGGAAAATGCGTTATTTGGATGTTGGTCGTTTTCTTGATCGAAAGCAATGAAACACGCAAAAACGCAGTCAAAAAATGGTTGCCCAACAGTTTTTTCATCGTCAAAGATATTGCCGATACGTTTTGCTGCAGCTGTCAATTTTTCTCCGCCAGTAAAAAAGCCGAGTACCTTATTCAGCAGTCCCATTCCAGATGATGTATTTGAAAAAAGTCTGAAGTATCTAGAATTCGTTAGAGAAAAAAGTTCACTAGATAATCATTGAATTCGAGATAAAGAAAAAAATCGTTTTTTTAGTTGTATGCTATCAACGATATCAACTAATAACTATTGTACCCACAATACCAGCAGTCGCCGAACTCTGTGAGTTCTGAACTCTTGAGGATTTCTAAACTCAAATATTAATAGAAAAAGGCACTAATTACTATCACACCAAAGTAAATTCAAGAAGGTAAAGGAACTTAAGGAATCGAAGCAGCCCAGGAACTAACTTCTAATAAGTTTTTTCTTCTAACTACACAACCTATGATTTGAGTCCTCAGTCTTTGTGACTCGATGCTTTCTATTAGCTTTTATTGGACTGATTTTATTTCTAACATGTTCGGAAGATATCCATAGTTGGCATAGTAGTACTAATGAACATAAATGCGAAACAAATTACCCTAAGATAGTTGAAACAATCAGATGATGTGTTTTGTGTGTGTGTGTGCATATATTCCCACGCTCACTCTCAGTCAGGTCATATACCACTCCGTATGTACGCTTGTGTTTCCGCCCTCATCATCACGCTCACCCATTTTCATCTTTAACTGAGGGTGAGGGCGGAAACACAAGCATACATACAAAGTGGTATATAACCTGACTGAGAGCTAATAGAAAGCATCGAGTCGCAAAGAGTAAGGATTCATATCATAGCAGGGATGTAAGAGTACCAATACCATTTGGTATTGGTGGTATTAGTATGCTATTGCTATTGCTAGTTTGTTCAGTTAAACCAAACTGGAGGACTTCCTAAAACTAATTATAGATTCGGATTCGTTGACCTCAAAAGCATTAGAAAAATATGTACTTTTGCCGCGCTGCATCAAATTAGTTGAAACTAAGGCGATATATGCAGAATTTCACGGGGAATCGGGCAGCGAGCTTTTTATAATTATGCTGTGAGTTTCTGATAGGGTCGCCACGGTCTTTGCGATTTCCTGTAGTAAATTTATGCATTTTTTTTGTTCGGTTACTTTTTTTCTTTTTCTCTCTCCTTGCTTTTCTCCTTTCCACGCACACATTTTTGTCGTGTTTTGTCTTTTATATAGGCGATACATAAGAACGTCGAAGAAACCGATAGAACAAATTTTATTCTAAATTTAGTTTCTTTTATTTAAACGCCTAAAAGTTCAAGTCAAGCAGAAACAGTGATGAACTTAAGTTTTTACATGAAAATATCATTGTCATATTTTATACTTTTCTCTAAGAAATATAAATGCTCGTACATGTTTTGTGGCGATTGATGATCACCTTTTTGACGGTATGTGTAAGGTTCTAGCTTGTAACACTGTCCAACCTGTATAGTCAGGGGCGTCTATCCTGTGAGATTTTGTAGAGATCTGAGCGCGCTATTTTTCAGGAACAAAATTTGCTCTATTAATTATAACGGAGACAAGAAAATTTCAAAACCAAGTTAGGCTTCCCCTAACTTGTTCGAATCTTCACTTGTGTGTACAAATGGTTTATTCAAAAGAGCCTCGTTTAGTGTGTACGAACATACAGTATATATAGATGAAGAAAGAATGCTTACTCAACAAGAACTGAGTCAACATTCCTTGTAGCCATGAGAAATGAAAACAAAAGCAGAAAGAGAAAGGAATGTTAGTGACGGCAGTGAAGACTGACATAATAAATACTAACACTATAAGTATTTATAGCCCACCCGTTATCATCATTCAGGCATGGTACGAGTCCTCGGAGTCATTGATCTTTAGATTGAGAACGTTCAACATAAATGGAAACATAACTTGCTGTGTTCCAACATAGAGCAGCGCGAATGAAATAACCTCTGAAGATTCCAGGTCGATTCCATCAATTTTGAGGGAAATATGATCTCACGACCCACACCAGCTACAAGCATGGGTTTTGTGATGCCTTTTCTATAGATCGATCTCACCCACGGCCATTGCCACTTTTAGGAACTGAAAAACGCAGATGTTTATCTCTTTTCATTCAGATTTTATTCAAAAAACGTCCAACCACATTCTTTTAAAAGACGGATAGCAGATACACGCAGATCATAAATAGTAAAACGGGTAAGGATTAACTGATGTAAATATGTTCACAGTTCTAAATTTTTTTCAGCGCTTCACTTTCGCTCGCAGAGGTCTTGGTATACCGCATGTACCATCGGCGCAACATGAACTTGGACCGGGACTTGATTGAGCAATGCATCCAATAGCATTCATATTACATTCATTACATGTAAAACTCGCAAACGGTGACCACCAACTTGATTGTGTACAACCATTCATACCATAGCAGATATCATGGGTATCACAACATGCACCATTTTCACCGCAACTATCAATTAAGGCATCACAACCAAAGTTATCTCGTCGTTGAATTGATAAAGCTCGTTTCAAAAGAGAAAGCTCAGCGCGATCATGTACACGTGAAACAAGTACTGACGCTGATTGAACAGAATCAAAATATAAGACTACATGAACAGACATTAAAATAATTGTTATCAAAAACTTGTTCATTTAATCACTAGAAAAAAGCGAAAAATTTGAGTATTTCTGTTGAGAGACTGCTAAGATTTGCATCACTTTTGCCGTGAAAGTTGAAACCTTTTCGAATCAAACAGCTTATAAATAGGATTAACAAGTCGCTGATCAAAAAGATTACAGTTTACACTCTAGAGAATGAGTGGGTTGATTAATAGTCAGATATTTATTTAAAAAGTAGATTCAACATTCAAATTTTTCATGCAGTATATAGCAAAAAAGGCAGGAATTTTTCAGGCAATGGCTCTATCGTTCAAAGAAAAGCTTCAGCTCAGGCGATGAAAATATGCTGAAACCCTGTCTAGGTGCCATTGCACGAGAAAGACGACTGTTTCTCACAGAAGCGTGCTCAGTGACTATTTCAGATTTTTTTCTAAGTAGTTTCATCTTGCAGAGCATGTTCGAAAATCTTCAAATCCAAATTTGTAGGCCTCCCGAACTTTTCGTGCTGTACACGGGGAAAAAAACCTGTAAGAAATTTATAACCATCGAAAGAAAACTGTGCAGAAGAACCATGAAGCAAAAAAACTACATTATGACAGCCGTAAAATGCAAAACTATGAAAGAAAAACTATGTAAGTAAAACCGTAAAGGTGAAAACCATAGAAACAAAACCGTCCAGTTTCGAACCATCGAAGAAAAACCCTAAAATAAAACCGTCAGTTTAAGTACAATTAAAACCATGAAAAAATGTCGTAAAGGTCAAAACTGCAGAAATAAAATCATGAACTGATAGTTTGTCAAAGGAATAAAAGGGAGGAAAACCGTGAAAGCGTTTTCATGCTTTTTAGTTGACGGTTTTATTGAAGCTTCAAAATTAAGTCATGTACAGTTTCTGTCGTTAGACCGTCAAAAAGTCGTCCTAATCAACTAACATAAGTTTAATATGGCCAGTTTTAGGCTTTTCGACAAATATATTTCACCTCCAGGCTATCCATCACGCTTTTTCACCGGAATATTTTGGTAGTTCTCACCAGCCCTTATAGCTATTCGTAAATCGACTGCAGTCCAATAACCAAACACTTGGTTTTCTAGCGTTCAGGTTTTCCAAAAACCCTGTTATCAAGTTTCCTCATAAAATGCCGATATGCACCTCATCTGATAGAAAAACCGTCGGGCTATTCAAAACAGTATTCAGATTGGTTCCAGCTTTTGCTGAAAAATCAAAAACAAAGAAGTTCTTATGATTATGACACTGTGCTGCATATATAACACCCAAACGCTTCTTTTGCATATCTTTAATGACTGGCCAGATCAGTGTGTAGAGAATTCTACGGGCTATCCAATGGCATTCTTTCGAAAAATATATAGTTTTTCGTTAAGACTGAAAAAACCTTCGAAATGAGTATTTACGCCGACCGTTTACTTCGACTTTGATTGCAAAACTTTCTGTAACAACAAATTTACGTATCCCAACTTTTGACGGTGATCCAGATAGTACACTGGGAGTGCTATATACTGCAAGTAGTTCGACTTTAACGTAGGTTCATAATAACGAGATCGATCGCTCACAAAAGTGCTTCATGAAGCTCCGTTTCGGTCTTGCTGTAATGTGTGGCGTAAGAGGTATACTTAATTTTCGTATGTCGTTATAGGGCAGACATCACTACTACGTACCCTGGAAAAGTCACGGCTTCATCTCTTCTCGTTCACGAGAAAAAACGAAATGTACGTTTTTTCACGCGTATAACTTCTCGAACTTTAGTCCAGTCGAAAAAGTTTCATATCTACAGAACGAAAAGTTCGAGAAGTCTACAAGTTTGCCTTTGTAGATTTCCGAACATGCTCTACAAGATGAGACTACTTAGAAACAACTCTGAAATGATTGTTGAGCGCGGCTTATGTGTAATGGCTCCTAGACTGTGGACAGAACACTGTGCAACTTACCGTTTGCGTAATTCGGGACCTATAGTTTAACTATGCTGAATAGCAACTGAGTTTCATATTTATATACATATTGTAGTTATTAGATAAATAAAAAATAATATTGACATATATCTTCTAACTGTTATTTTATTGCCGCGTAACATTTGCATAATATAATTTATAAGATCTAAGTGAACTCAAGTAAAAGAAGAAGTATTCATGTAAGTTTATTATATAGTTTTGTTGATATTACCATAAGTTGGATATATATTATATGTTATATCAAATACTCAGCCTGGAACATTTTGCCAACTTATCTATGCAATAAACAATATATTATATAGCAGTAACAAATCTTTCTTTTACATGAATCCACTTAGATGCTATAAAAGTAAATCATTCAAATATTCGTCCCCATTAAAGCCCAAAATGCCCTTTTGAAGTCACCCCTTTTTCATGTTTAATGAATAGCTTATTGCGTCGAGCCTTTTCAGCATAGACTTATTGAGTTGTCAACATATCATGTTAGATGGCTTTTGGAAACCATTACATAAGCGAAAGTGATATTGCAGATGTTGTCGTCGCCGTACTAAAATACAAAACATCTAATTTCCAAAAAGGAACAAAATATGGAAGAATGGGTGGGGCGAAGCTGCTAAAATATGTGTGCTTCCAAATTTGTTAGTGGTGATTATGTAATCTATGACAATGCAAGTATAGTTTTTTATACCTTTTCAGATGAGTTATTTTTCTAAATAGTAGGGCATCGAGATTGATATCTCGTTGTTTTGTATTTTATTAAGGCGACGACAACATCTGCAATATCACTTTCGCTTATGAAATGGTTTCCAAAAGCCATCTAACATGATATGTTGACAACTCAATGAGTCTATACTGAAAAAGCTCGACGCCGCAATAAGCTATTCATTAAACATGAAAAAGAGGTGGGTTCAAAACTTCATGGTGATGAGAATCTTTCTTTTGGGTAAAACGATAAAATTTGTTCTTTTCTCCATTTCTTGCTTTATATCTGTGTCTCTATAGTATGTATAGAAAGAAGAAAACATCAAAGTTTCATCTAACTGAACTAGTGCGTGGATTTTATCGACATGAATGTTTCGTTATACAATTAAGAATATAACGGTAATGGACGAGTAGTTCATCAGTTGTTCATTAGTTGACACTGTTATTCATTGAATCAATAGCTGTTTCAAGAAGATACCGACTATGGATAATAGCAGCCTTTTAACCATTTGTATTTCTATCTTACATACATTATCTTTGACTACCATGGCCCGAAGAGAAAGCCGGAAAGGCATGGTAGTTCAGAAAGATCTTTGAAAACTCATTTGGCTTTATATTGACGTAGACACCTACTTTTTCATACGCTCAGCTGTGACAAGGGCAGCCTTATAACTCAAAAAGTAAACGGTACCTTTTTCTAAAAAATAGCATGGTATAGAGTACAAGTTGTGTACTACAAACTGCCAGAAAAGCTGAGGAAGGGTACCGTCAAATTTGTTAACTTTTTAATTCGGGAAGTAGCCAGAATAAACACTAATTCCATGGTAAAGGGAATATTTCTTTTTGATAAAACGATAAAATTTGTTCTTTTCTCCATTTCTTGCTTTATATCACTCTCTATAGTGTGCATAGAAAGAAAAAAAACATCCAGTCAAGTATAGTACAGAAAAGAATATATACATACATCGTCATTCTGTTATACGATATTTTTTTTCTCAGGCATGTTGAATAATACTGTTCTCAGTTTTGTTCCCAATCAAATTACCGGTGAATAAATTGCGACTTTTGACGGCTTCCCTAAGTTGATTCAAGTAAAAGAAAGATTTGTTACTGCTATATAATATATTGTTTATTGCATAGATAAGTTGGCAAAATGTTCCAGGCTGAGTATTTGATATAACATATAATATATATCCAACTTATGGTAATATCAACAAAACTATATAATAAACTTACATGAATACTTCTTCTTTTACTTGAGTTCGCTTAGATCTTATAAATTATATTATGCAAATGTTACGCGGCAATAAAATAACAGTTAGAAGATATATGTCAATACTATTTTTTATTTATCCAGTAACTATAGTATGTACGGTACCGCATCAGCTTTATACCACGACTTAATTTCAATTGAAATTCTTTTTACCACGCCTGAACATTTGGATAACCTTCGCATGAAGCTTCTGTAAAATAGTGTCACTTCAAATGATAATGTAATATCAGCAATTTTGTAATAGCAGAAATTTGATCTCCACTGACAATGTAATTATTTTTCTCCAAAGTATCATCCATAAAACTTAAACTTGAGTTTAACACATCGTTACCTTCTTTTCGTAATTCATCAAATGTTTATTGAGAAAAGCTTTTGATAGGACCGAAGACATTTGTGTTTATTAAACGAATTGATCCATGACGGTTCATGTAGGGGCAGTCTAACCGGCAAGCTAGACACAAGGTGTAACGGTTAAACTCCTACTAAGCAACATCTTAGGGAGCTACAGTCTTTATCAGGCTCATTTTTAGCTAACAAGATCCATGGCTAAAGCCATCGCTAAAAATCAAATGCCAGCTTAATCAACTAAGACGAATTCCAGACTGCAATTTTCTACGTTCTTGTCCACGGTTTTCTTCCACTGCATATATCTCTGAGTAAGTATCTTTGAAGAAAATCAAGGTCTTCGGTAAAACACAGGTTCTTACCGAACTCAATCTGCTCCTTAGCTCGCACGTATTGAACTAAGGTCTCATATAAGCCAAAAAGCAGAAAAAAATGCCAAGTTAAGCGTCGATAATTATTTGTGTCGGAAGTGAGTTTTCATATTTTCCCTAAAAGCTGTCTCTTATAAACTCTCACATCACTTTTTCATATCGACAAGTCTCGCAAAATACATAAATATTAAAATTGAGTAGATTGTGGAGTGGGAAATAGAAATTCAAGTAAGAAGTACAAAACTCCAACGAAATGCATCTTTTAGTGAAGTTAACTACTACACTGATTATCCCAATATCTGTCACAAATCCAAAATGAATGTCATTACTAGGAGAGAATTGACCAACGAGCAAAGGTTTCCAAGTAATCAGTCACTTTTACTTCGAAAGCCACTTGGTTAAACGTAGTCTGTGGAGCTTATTCATCGTATATTGGACAATCTTGATGCACAGACAGTCGTTCCGTTTTTCCCTTTACTTTTAACGAATTTGATTTTGATCACTTCAGAAGATTGGGGCTGTCTTCATGAGTTGGAGGAATTTGAACAAAATCATGAGCGCCATTGGTTGGTGTTATCAAATTTATTAGTTCTGAGAAACGTTGATGTGACTTTGAATAGACTATTAGATCACCAGTGAATTCATCATTATCTGCAATGGTATACTAAACCCTGAACACAGCATTTATTCGGCTTTCGAAGGGGATGCTTTTAGAGAAAATCATTTAACCTAAGCTTATATTATAAGGTCATATTATTTTTAAACAGAAAGCAATCTTTCAATACTTCTTTTAAGTATATTATTAGTTTTTTCGCGAATAGTATGAATCGTACAATACATCTTTTTAATGCAGTTTTCCAAGTGTTCTTCACATATAGTAGGCATATGAGAAATACTACTATTGTAGATTGTTGTTTTCATCGATGCGAGATGATTGTTCTGATATATTTAAAATACTGAATTCTTGAAGCCGTGAATTTGTTGTCCGTAAAGGTAATACTACTTATGATAAAAGTTTTAAATAACATCTCTAAAAACATCTTTCTCAGATCTCAGAAACCAGCTTTCTAGGAGATCTCCAGAAACCACCCTCCAACTTTCCGCAAATGTTTTTCCAGCGCATAAAATCTATTCTGTTCTGTGTAAGCCATTCGATAATTTCCTCCCAGGACTGATACATGAAGCTATGAAACGTGACACTCGACAGGTGTTCGGGCCTCTCGACAATAATTTTGATAGCATCGACACTCTCAATATACTTCAGTTCCAAATGTTTCACATTAACAAGCACCATCGAACAGATAGTCTCCATCGATGTAGTGCCGATACCACGACGAGATCCCGTTTCCATTTTGAGTGAACGAATATTACATGCCCGTTGAAGGAATGCAGCGAGGTCGACTGCAGTTGCCAGGAGGATGCCTTCAGCATTACCAAATTGAAACGAGAGTTTAACGAACTGTGAGAGATCGATTAGCGTCGAAAGGAACTTCACTGAGCCGACCGGCCATTTGCCAGAGACGATCAGGGTAAAGTTTCGCACATTGCGAAAGACGTAATAGCTTTGCGGTTCACTCTAAAAGTACAAAAAGACATGTACACTGTTGAAAATGTAATGGATGAAATAATGTCTATGTATCACTGGTCGATGAAACCAAAATCTGAAATGCTCTTCAGCTCGTTTCGATTTATTCCGAGATTTGTGGAACTTCTCTTATTGATCTGTTTTTGACGTGAAACAGGGATCAGATTCTTTCAACAGCCATTGAAGTGCTTTTAACACTTTGAACTGAACCCAGCTGACTTGTCTTTGGTCTGTTTTCAATTTGCTCGAAAAACTGAAATATTTCCTTACGAATGAATTTTCTTCCATCGAAACTTTGCAGAAAAAGATGGGCCACATATACAGCATGATTCCGAGATTCAAAATGAGTATGTGCTTTATTTTCTCAAAGGGTGACTAATTGCACAAATCAGCGTTTCCTGTTTTGTTCAGAGCATACCAGAAGGGACAATTTTAGCATCAAACGACAAGAGAGATGTCTGCATTCACGAAATAAAACAAGTTCGTGGTCAAGCATACCTTTTCTTCAGTCGCAGCAGCCATCACCTTTGCCAAATTCAATCTTAGATCACAAACTCTATCCATTACTGCTGCATCTTTTTCCAAGGTGGAACGCGAAATAACGTCCGAATCGGAATAGTATTCAAAGTTGGGGCCACAAACTGGCGTCGAATAGAGTCTGAGATTAGAACAGTAGCTGATGTAATCACAAGTGACAAACCAACGTTTCTGTACGAGCCAGAACGGCGTTCGAAATGTGTCGATAACTGATTCGATGTAAGCATCCCCCGAGTTCATGCTTCTGTAGGAGAAAAAGAAAAACTCGAATTTGTTCAGAAGAGGCAATTCGGTCTGAATCAACTTTTCCCACGCAGAGCCATCAAATGCAGAATCGCCCGAGCTCGCGCGTCCAATCAGTTTCAGATGGACAAGTGAAGGAGTGAGTGACAGTACACATGCATACCCTTTCATCCGTAATGAACTATGTTCAAATGTTAGCGATGTTAATTTATGTAACGGTGTGTGATTGGACAGTTGAAAGTCAGTCTCAACACTATGGCTCCTAGAAAAATCTACCATTACAAGTGTATGTAGCAGAGTTAACTGCTCCAGGACATAGCAAAAGTCACTGACTGTCACAGAGGCGTCAATTCGAAGATTTTGTATTGTACATTCATTGGGCCATAATATTGACTTTATATGCGAAATATTCATGTCGAGCTTGCGAAGAGTGCGTTGCGCGATAACCGATGAGAGGATAACGTAAGTAACGCTGACGTTGCGGACAAATTCCCGTAAGTTGACTGTCAGTGAGGTGAGAGGACAAATGGTGACATGTTCGAGAATTCTGTTTAGGTCATGTTCCTCAACTTGAAAAAGAGTGACCGAGCGTAGTCGAGTAAATTGGTCAATGTTGCCAAGTGATAGAAATAATCCTATTTGACCTGGCGTCTCACGGTCGTCAGACAGGTTGAGCACAGTAATATTTTCAGGATAAATCATTGGACAAATAACGTCGAAGTCGCTCTTTGAAACTGAAGTAAAGTCGAGCCGATTGTAGATGTTTACAATCGTGTTCAGTCGTTTACACACTTCCCTAAGTGTTAGAAAGATTGTTTGTGCATCAAGATTGTCCAATATACGATGAATAAGCTCCACAGGCAGTGTGTGAAGAGATGTGGTAGTCATTGTTGTGTCGTGGTGAAATGAATACCTGTGTGTGTGTCTGTCACAAGTGTTTTTCGTGATTGTGCAATTTCGTGTCAACAGAATCAAACATAATTGCAAGGAAAAAAAGATCCGTGCTCGTTCTTCTATGAGAAAGAGAGTGAAGAAAAGAAAGATATATTGGACGTGCCCCTTTTCAGGTAAACATAAATGCGGCGAAGAATAGAAACCATTGACTGACTTTTTTGCAGATGGTTGGCGCGTGGTGGGTAAGATTTTGTTTCCCGCATTAGGCATATGTGAGAAACTTCTTTACAATGAGGTTGACAATACTGAAATAACAAAATAAGTGGGCACCTAGCAGTGCAAATGAATATCAGATTTGAGATCAGCACGAAAAATTACGTTTAACCAAGTGGCTTTCGAAGTAAAAGTGACTGATTACTTGGAAACCTTTGCTCGTTGGTCAATTCTCTCCTAGTAATGACATTCATTTTGGATTTGTGACAGATATTGGGATAACATTTTACTTCTTTTTTTATTCATACTACAATACTGAGCATAAAACCAACAAAATGCCTATATAAACGAAGTTCAATATGTGTACAAACAAGTACTATTGATTATTCTCTTTTTCAAATAAAAACTGTACTGAAGACTAAAAGAATCATCCGAACTCCTCTTGAAGACCCCAAAAAATATAGACACAATTAAGTGGTACTAAAATCGCTAGAATCAGTAAGGGGATACCTCCTGTATCCTGATCGGGATATAAAACACACAATTTCGTCGTAAAAACGCTTAAGGAAAAAATGACGACATTTTGGGGAAAAAACAAAACAAAATAAAACAAAAAAATTTCTGGATCCAGGAAAATCCATCGCAATATGGGATATTAAGAATAGTCCATAATATCTTCAAGACATGCTTCTTCGAAAACGCTTTTACTGCAGTGATCAGAATAACTTAATTTTATATATCTACCACGAAAAGATTATTCAAATCGAAAATTATCCCAATGGGCAGATTGGTGAGTGCAAGGTTAGAATCCCAAGTAAAGTATGGATCGAAAAAATCCTTAGTTTATTTCTCCTCAGTCTACTTTTTGTCGCGCGCTGAATTTGCGTTAAAGTTTTGTGATTAAAGTCAGTCTCAAAAGTGTTTCCTGCAATGGGACAAAAAAGAATGTAGCAACTGATAATCAAACATATAGTCTAATGCGAACATGTGAAATGTTGGCTAGAAAAAATCTTGAAGCTCTGATTAATGACAAAAAACAGATATCACTAGATTCTTTTGGAAATTAACATGCTTTCAAGTTCAATATGTGTACAAACAAGCACTATTGATTATTCTCTTTTTGAAACAAAAACTGTACTGAAGACTAAAAGAATCATCCGAACTCCGCTTGAAGTCCCCAAAAAGTATAGACACAATTAAGTGGTACTAAAATCGTTACCATCAGTACACGCACTCCCGTAACATTGACGTTCAAAAACCTCAGCAATTATTGCCAGAACTTTTCAAACTTACTGGGCTTGCTTGGCTTGAAAATACCAGAATACGCAAATATATAAATATCTTTAAAATGTGCTGGGCTTGCTGGGCTAGGTGTATTCTCACTGACAATACGCAAATCTTGCATAGTGACTCACTCTCACGCTGCATCTCCCCCCCTCCCCCGACGGAGACACTATATTATATATTGTCAATATTTGCGTATTCTGATGTATTCTCGTGTATTCTCAGGGAGAATAAACCAAGCCCAGCAAGCCCCGCGCATTTTATAAAAATTTATGTATTTGCGTATTCTGGTGTATTCTCGTGTATTGTCAGTGAGAATACACGAAGCCCAGCAAGCCCAGTAAACCCAGCAAATAGTGTCTTTTTGAGAATACACTGCGGAGTGATATTCTGACATCTCTGCCTGAAAAAGAGAGATTTTTTAGTACAAAATATATATGAAGATAGAGTAAGGCCTTCTCTACAAAATGCTGAAAATCATTCGCTATCAAACAATGCATGAATGACTTTTCTACGATTATTTTTGACTGTGCTACAAGTCTTTTAAAATGAGGACTGGAATTATTTTGATTAAAACTAGACTTAATTGATTAACACCTCTGTGAATAGTTATCAGTTCATCGAAAAAGCTGAAAGATGTATGTAATCAAGTGTTCTCTTCAAACTGACATAGTTTGATGGGACGTATAGTGGATGTGGAACCCCCTTAAACACATTAAGCACTATAATACAGTCGCAGGATAGGTAAGAAGAGAGACCAAGTTCGTGAAGCTGTCAAGAGTATGGCAAAATCTTCACGTGCATCTCAGAAAGTATTTCAACTTTCGGCAAATCGAATGGTGTATGCTAAGTTCAAATTCTCTTTTTGATTCAAAAAGATATTGTCATTTTAATCTCAAGGGACATTCTTATTTCAAAAAATCTCACGGGACATTTTTCTAGTAAAAGTGTTTTTTCTCAGGAACGACAAAATATTTTAAGTCTCAAATTTGGGCATATACTACACAGCATTGGAGAAAAAAACGATAAGAATATCGCCGAGAAAACTTGAGTATTAACTGAGATTTCGGAAATATAAAATCGAAAATCTCACAGGACATTTAGTGTGCGATGCTCGTTTTTCGATCACTTTTTACTGTAAGAAAAACACTGGTCTTTTACTTCGTTTCATCAAAATGATTCTCAAACTGTGGACTATCTTTTGACTATTTTCGATAAAGAGTCCGTTTAGTTTTCGCTGAGATACGCGAGATTCAATCTCACGGGACAAAAAAAGATCAAAGTGTTTGTAACAACAATATTTTGATTTATTTGCATAGAAAAGTGCAGTAAACCGTTAACCCATTTACATATTTTGAGAAAGTTAGTCTTCTACTTCAAGTTATTCATACGAAAAAGATTTAAAACTTCTCCAGTCTTTGTAAAACAGTTCATGTTTCAACGACAGACAACGCTAAAAACTTCCACCTGCGACAATGCAACTATCATATCTCGGCGACAGAAGCAGCTAGAGGGTTGTCCTTTTTAACGGTAATGGGCAAAGGTTAGACAAATAAAACAAAAGTAAATGAAAGAAAGTCCATTCAGCACAAGAAAAGTTAACGCACTTTTACATCTCGAATGTCGACGGTACAATACCAGCGCAAATCGCACATATAAATTAGTCGTGTTTTAGAAAAAAATAAGTAGAAACATACAGAAGAAAAATTGATAATTATGTATTTGTGTATTATATACGTGCAGCTATGAAAATAAGCTATATCAATAAAGAATTGTCTTTGTCACTATTAACTTTGGCATCTTGTATAACGTCTATATACCGATGAGGAAGAGCTCGCAAAACTGTTTGATAATTATCAAAGTCTTTACTAAAGTACTTTTTTATCTGTTTGAGTTTTTGACCAAATCAAGTTGTATCCATAGTGTCAAATAAAGTGTGACCTTACTCTTCATACTTCTTTATTTATATTACCAATAAGACAGAACTCCTGATCAAATTTTGCAACGACTAACCATGTTATTAAATATTCTTTTGCGAGAAGTAGTGATTGGGATATGTTTTACTGATAATTAATCAAAATTAATCATTTTGCTCTGAGTGTTGCTTCTTATTCTGACGTTCGTTTGCGTTACTTCCCGAACTCCGCAGTCTTTAAATAAAAAGTGACTATATCTATATCCCAAACTCCGCACATAATTATATGAATTCGAAATATACGTGATCTCAAACTCCGCACACTTTTTAATTAGCAAGTAAAACATGGACTGTAAGAAATAGAAAAATATATCGTTATATCATATATTCTTAATTTGATTAGAATAAGAAATAGAAAAATATATCGTTATATCATATATTCTTAATTTGATTAGAATAAGAAATAGAAAAATACATATACTGTTTCATATATTCTTAATTGATTGTGATATTTCGTCCATATAGCGAAAAGCTACTGCTACACTTCTTTAATTTGAACATAATTTAAATGCTGTGTAAATAATATAAACGATGACTTATACGAAAAATGATTAACACTCAAGAAATTCTGGGAAACTGTTGCAGAAATTGGGACAGCTAATATTAGAAATGAGTAATCAAATAATTCCTAAAAAGGTATATATTCTCTGCACAAAAATATATGTGTACCCGCAAATATTTTACGAAATGGAATTTGAAATTGAAACCGGTCAGCGTGGTTCACAAATTTGCATTTATAATTCACATCGATATCGGCATATCAGAAATAATAAAAAAGGTTCAGTATCATGGCGCTGTATCAACAAGGAGTGTAGTGCTGCGATATTAATTCATTCAAACAAATTTGTGATTGAAAAAGGCCAACATGATCACGAACCACGTCAAAATCTAGAACAACAATGTATTCGTGGCATGAAACGCAGAGCAGAACAAAAACAACTGCAATCCCGAAAGTTTATGAACAAGAAAGTATTAAATTTTTCATGCAAACTGGAGGTATATTACCAGTATTTAATTCAGTACGATCGTCAGTATATCGATGTCGTAACAGTAGTCTTCCAGTCATACCACATAATTTGACAGAATTCGATATACCGGACGACTGGAAGAAGGATAACCTCGGCGGTGATTTTCTTCAGATAAATGTTGGTACAGACGCAAGGCTTCTTGGTTTTGTCTCTCAATGTGGTTTAGAACGTCTCGCTGAAGCAAAACATTGGAATGCCGACGGTACATTCTATACTGCACCACCTCTATTTTCACAAGCATATACAATACATAGTCTTACAGGTAAGTTTTGGGTCGAGATTTGATTCCATTATTGTAGTGTTTTAATTTCACTATTTAGCGCAATCAATGAAACCAAGTTTATTTGCTGCACTACCCGATAAATATCAGACTACATATACATCGCTCATAACGAACCTGAATGAACT